>OMNN01102442.1:41681-52250 GCA_900302755.1 Chromis chromis
TATATCAATAGACCTACTCTGTGCTCCATAAATGCAATTCCATTCAGCTCCTTCGTATTTGGGTGCAGTTCGAAATTTGAGAGAGATATCTTGAAACCTATGCATGTAAAGCATTTGAATAAGTGTGAAAATGTGTTTTTTGTTTGAAATTGAGCATTTAAATGTGATTTTGTTATGTTTGAGAGACATTTGTGTGTTTTTGACATTTGACATACTATATTTTGGGACACACTAAATTGTTTTCTGGCATACTTCAGTATATAGAATGAAAGTATGTATATTGAAACACACCATTAGTCTTTTCATAAATGCGGAGGGAGCCAACAATTTCAAAGGGAGGGACTCACATGCACTTAACATACATGCGGTTGCCACAACATGGAACAGAGAAGCTCGGATTACAACACACACAGATGGAGTGTGACTTCATTTTCTGCCAAAGATTCCATTACCCCACTATATGCATCTTTACACATTGGATACTGTTGGCTGCTATATAACGCAACATTTATGCTCTAAATCTTACATATTACATCTTTGAGCTTTCTCTATTACCTTGTTTTATTTATGAGGTTGGGTTGATAGGTGGCTATATATACTGTATATCATCGTTTTATTAGCGACATGCAATGAAGGTTTGTGGCAGGAATCCATCTGGGAACACTCGGCTACGAAACGACCCTATATGTTTTTTCTTAATATACCTACTCTGTGCTCCATAAATGCAATTTCATTCAGCTCCTTTGTATTTGGGTGGAGTTAGAAATCTGAATGAGATATCTTAAAACCTATGCATGACTGTAAAGCATGTGGATAAGTGAGAACATGTGTTTGTTTTTAATTTGAAATGTGATTTTTTAAAAATTTTTTAAATCATGTTTATTCTCATTTTATTCTGGCAGAGGCAATTTTCCTGCTTGTGTGGGAATTATTATAGGTCTTGTGAAGGGACCCCCTCCTTGCTCCCTCCCCCATTAGCCCCCTCTCACCCCTCACCACCCCATCAGTAGAGAGAGAGAGCGAGAAGGAAAGAGAGAGAGAGAGAGGGAGGCAGACAGACAGTGGGGGAGAGAGAGAGGCTGACTCCCACCGTTCATATCGGCAGCTTGAGAGAGAAGCAGAAGCGAGACTGTCACATAAGCGGGGACTCTACAACTTGTTCTCAACTAATCGCCAGCGGAGGGGAAAGGAAGGGAAAAAAATAATAATTACACGGACTTACAAATGCTATTAATCCCGTGACCAGGGACTCGGAATGGAAATATACGCGCCGGCAATGAGAAGTAGTTTCATGCGGCTGGTCGTGTGAGCGCTGCCGGCTCCAACAAAGAAACTCATGGTAGGTTTTTATTATTATTATTTATTCCTCACAGCAGCTATTATCAATATCCCTCCCTCCTCGGTGTTATTTATCATTATGCATTTTGATTTTTTTGATTTTATTTAGCGCATTTATCTGATTTTCTGCGTTTTTATCGTCTCCGTGCCAAGTGAAGTTCATGCCCTCGGTTTTTTTTCTTTCCAAGCTCCGTGCAAGGGGGAGTGGGTGCAAGAAATGGAAAAGTTTGGGTCTGATTTGCCTGTGTGTGCGTCCCTGTATACAAACCGGAGACATCACCAATATAACGGGCTCCTTTCAGCGCGGAGAGGCTGCGCGTAAAGAGGATGAATGGGTCACTATGTATTCTAATCTAACTCAGGAGTTAGACTCATTTCTGCTCGGGTTTTTTAAAGTGAACGAGCTTTTTGCACGAAGGAATATGCATTAGGGGTGATTATGATAAATCACTGGGAAATTCTAACCGTGTTAAATAAAATGCTTTTATTCTAGAGTTCATTTTTGGGCACGTTTTCTGCAGGAATATTTGGCTCCCCCATTCATCAGATGCAGGATTTTCAACCGTGAGAGCCAAAACAAAAGGATTTCCCTCTGACCAATGGGAGCAGAGGGAAAAGCCTCAGGAGGGGACTGGAGCGGTCCTTCTCCTCCCTTTGTCCTTACCT
Organism: Chromis chromis; assembly: GCA_900302755.1. Lineage (NCBI taxonomy): Eukaryota > Metazoa > Chordata > Actinopteri > Pomacentridae > Chromis > Chromis chromis. The sequence continues at coordinate 43,686 of OMNN01102442.1, forward strand.
GAGACACCAATCAGACCACAGGCTGCTGCCGCTGCTGGGAAGCCAGAATGTGGGGGAAACATTGGCCAAGACGCATGAAAGTGAAGAGAGACTTGTGTTTCCCATTCAGATCATTACAGTGTGGTCAGGATCTGAGCAGAGCCATCAAAAGCACAATTAATCCTCCAGAACTAGATTTTTTTTTTCTTTTTTTGACTCACAAACTTAGCAGATCAAAGCTTTTGTCTCCATCTCCAAGGCGTCCACATTGTGCAATATGGAGTCATGTGAGGTGCTTGGTTAAAGGGTTGAGACATGCCCTCAGGGTGCATCACATCACTTTAACCTCCTCCCCCTCTCCTCATGCACGCCTTAATACTTTCAGGTTGGTTAAGTTAATGCGCACAATACAAGGGATTTTTAATTATCCAGTGTGCAGCTGCTTCTTTGCCCACCACATTTGTCTCAAGGTTTTCACAGAAAAAGGAGACACAGCAGGTAAATGGGATGCAGAAGTGATGGGAAATTTGTCCAGAGCTGGAGCCTTTTCATTGATTAGTTTAATGCCAGGAAATGAACTGAAATGCTCGAGCCATTTATCACGCAACATATTCTATATCCTCAAATGTGTGCAGATTTCATATTTGACTGAACAAGCATTTAAAGATGTCACCTTGTTGATTTTTTTGTGTGTTGTGGCTGAAAACATTCCTAATAATGAAAATAATAATTGCTTGCAGCACTAAGGAGCACTTTAAAGCTCACATTTCCTAATGATGCTGTTTACATGGCTTGACATGTACGCTCCATGTGTGTGTGTGTGCCATGTCAGGGTGTGTTTCGCAAGTTGACACAGCCTGTGTGGGAAGCTGAGACGTGGGCGTTGTAAATGTGGTGGGGAATCTCTTTCTCGCTGCGATATATTATTATACAGCGAGTGGGACGGATGATTAGGATGATTTAAATGCCGTGACTGGGTGTAGTGTGCGTGGCCTCCAGCAGGCACTCTGTTTGGTTTGAGCTCATTTCATCTCTCTCCCACCCCCCAACACAACCCAACACACAGATTTCTGCGGAGCGCTTTGATGAATTACTCTGTCCGGCATAAGTTGAGCCATAATATTTCTGGCTCCTGATTTGGACGTGGTGTTGACTTTCCTCTCGGTTGATGAAGTGTAAATTTCCTCAACAGACACAGAGCTGCGAGAGAATCATGTTTATGTCAATCTGTCAGTTGTGATGAATAATGAGGTTTTCAATCAGACTTTGATTACATGTAATTGCTATCACAGCAGGAAATGCAGCCTTTAAGATGAATCCAATAATTATTTTTTTTATCAACAGAGATTCCTTTGATAATGCTTCTTTCAGTAATAGACCAGCTGTAGACTCTTAATTATTGCAACACGGACAAAGCGGGAAAGCCTTTTGTTATTGAAATCTTAGCTGGACGTTTCTCGAGGGAAGGGAATTCTGTTTAAACAGCAGAGTCAAATTCAATTTAAATGGCCTTTTTAAGGTCAATTCATCAAGAAAAGTGGCAAGAATTTGGCAGCAAACATGCAAAGAACCGTGCCCTTTTCAGGCCCATGGATTTAAAGTCATTAGACACTGACAGTGATAAAACGTATCCCAATTGTTGGACAAATGCAGAACTACACGTTGGATTAGTGCAAACTCAGAAGATTAAACAAGTGTTTTTTTTTTCCTTCTTTGTGTTTTGCAAAACATGCAATTTGTGCAGCGGAGCAGCTTTTATTAGCTGAGACACTTTGGATCCAAATGAAGACTTTAACATGCATGCCGCTGCTGTTTATTCGCACAGTTTTAATTTAGCTATAAGGAGAATGGCTCCTTTTTTGGCATCTTGAAACAGAAATATTCTGTCAAGTGCCCTGGCGGTGTAATGATTCATCAAACTGAAATCAGAAGCAATAACAAACATTGTGCTGCATGGCCGGCCTGACTTGCTGCCAGATTTCCTTTTTTGCCCCACATTTCCTCATCTTTTGTGAGCTTGTCTGGGACATTTTGCACCAGACGGGGCAAACCGACTGTCCCAGAGCCTCTGTGTCTCATCCCCCAAAACCTCTGACCGGTCCTCTAGATATTCTCTTCTCCTTCGTTTTCCCAGTGACTCATGCATTCTAGCCCTGCTCTGATAACTCTGACACCTTTTTTTCTTCTACATGTCCTTTCTCAGCCCGACAGCCTGAAGCAGCGCTCTGTGTTTCTCAAATGAAGCATTTGACCTCTCTTTTAGGGGTCTTTTATTTCAGTCACTGCTGCAGGATGTTTAGTGTCAAGTATGCATGGAGGGGGGATGGGGGGCGTCCAACAGGGCTCCTTTGGGCCACAGGGGCACACAGACTGTCCATATGGACCCTTGACCCCCCACAAACCATATGATTACCTTTCCTAATATGGTTTTTCCAGTTAGCCCAGGTTGATCTGCTTTTACCCCATTATGCCAAGTCAACCCGCAATGACATGTGTTTCCACAGCCAGGGATAGCCGTGGCGAGCTGCACTGCTGTGGTCCTCCTTGGTATCCAAGCAGACCAACCGCCTTCCTCTCCTAGCCGTGTACAGCTCATGCCTGTCTGTGCTGGAGATTAAAGCTCTGTTTCTTAAAAGTCTCTCTGTGTTCACTACTTTTGCAGCTTCTGCCTGAATCTCTGCAGTTTTGGAGTTTAATTTCACTTCTGTTTTTTCTCTTACTGCACTGTTTACTTTCAGACATATTGGAGCTGTGTAAAGTTGCTGCCTGCATTAAAAAACTTCCTACAACTTCCCACTGGGATGGCAGGAAGTCATCGGAAATGCAATGGTTTATCGTCAAGGCGGCGCAGCTTCATTAGTGGTGCTTTACTTGATTATAAACAGGTATAATTGAATGGATATGACATATTCCGTGGCGTTCTGGGAAGCAGAAACAGCCACAGTGATCTGAAAAAGCCTCCAGGTGACAGACTCTTACTGTGGTTTGCGACTAGAACACCTCCAACACGTCATCAATGTAAACAGCTTTAACTTGTTGCAGTGGAAAAACACTTGCATTAAACCAAGGAGGCTCAATTGCTCACAGCTGCTCATGGCATGACTTGGAGTGACTAAGCTCGCCACAAAAGAAAAACCCGATAACTTTACAGAGCAAAAACAATAATACTTTTCTTCCCACATTCATAAATTGTACTTCTAGTTGAACTGTTCATATTTGGGCAGGTTTTGAAAAGCAATCTCACTGGCACAGACAACCGCTGCAGTTTTTTGCTTGGAGATTATTGGCTTGGTCAGTGCTGAAACGAATGCTTAAATAATCATCAGAAAACTGTGATCATCAATAAACCATTACAAGTTGCTTATCGAACCAAAATAGAAAACTGTCCTTGGCTGCACGTTCTCAAACATGAGGCTTTTCATTTATTTTCAGTGGAATATTTTGGGGTTTTGGAATCTTGGTTTGAACCCAACAAGCAGTTTCAAGATATCACACTGGGCTCTGCAGACTTGTGAAAGGCATTTTCTCCAGACTCACGAGTTAATCAGAAAAAGAATATTTGATGGAGTAATCAATAATTGTGAGTCACAGCTCCATTATTTAAGGAATAAGTCTAGACGGCACATCCTAAGCCAACTACAGAGAGCACATACAAGCAGTAAGTCAAAGAGTTTCTACATCAAAATAAACAAACCGACTGTCAGATGCCATTTTGTTTCTGTACGTCTGTTTGAAAGTCTCGAGCTATTCAGCAGCCTCTCAAAACATGTCAACTCTTAAAGATGCCATCTTTAGCTTCACGCCTGTCACCAGTAACCCTTTGTTGCATAAATTCTCATAAAACAGACTGCTGGTTTTGTGCGCTTGCATCTAAGTGACAGCAGGCTCCGGTTTTAGACTGAATGATCTGCAGCCCAGACAGCATCCGGCTGTGCTCAAGTGTAGGAGTTGGACTCTGAAAATAATGTTGCATGCAGGTCGCCCCTAGTGATGGATGGATCGTCCAATGAAGTTAGGTTATGTATTCCTGATGAGAGCAGTGGATCACTGGAGAGGATTTATGTGGCTGTGACGGAGTAACCAGAAGTTGTTTGTCTGTATAAAGTTGCGGTCCAGGGCCTGTTTGACATTGTGATTGATGAGCTCCCGGTGATTAAGCCACCACGCTGACAGACATTCATATGCTTTATCAAGTGAATGACTTGCATGGAAGTCTGTTTTTCTCCGATGGCTCTTGTCAGCATTTGAAATCATGTTGCTGTGTCGCAACTTCATTCTTTTTCTGTGACGTGTTGGTCACACAGGAAAACCAGACATGTTTTCATACTGGATAAGTAGCATGTCTGGTTCATATAGTGTGAGAATACAACATGAAAACATCCGCTCACACATGGAGACCGTTTCCAAAAAGCATTTCATACTTGACAAGTTTCTAGGACAAGTTTCTTCAATAGCATGAGACACTGTGTATAACCCAAAGACTGTAAATAAAAGATGATGAAGCCTCCAGCTCTGAAAAGTGAAGCCAATGCGAAAGTAGTCTCGCTTTGCCAGCCCATTCTGTATAACATAATGGTTTGTATTTCTCTAAACCAATCACAGTCATTGTGGGAGGGGCTAATTGAAGAATGCGGATCTAGATTTTTTTTTCATCCAATTTCCGCATGTTTTTTTAAAACCTACTAAATAACACGAATTTTCAAGAAGAAACAGAAAAGGAGGGGTCCAGTTTATCATTCAATGAGGCAACACCAGATGTGAACGTTTGCATGCAGGGATAATGCACTGACAAACTAGCACTGCTGCTTTACTGCACGATCCAAATCCTCTGCCAAACATTAAATTTTCAGCAAGGTAGCTGGTCAGAGTTCGTTATTGTTGTTGTTTGCAAAGAAAACAGTAACACACAGATACTCACAGAAGAGAGGAGAATGCTACATCCTACATCCAATGAGTCAGAATAATGTGAAAGCAACTTAAACCTGCACTCTCTCTAATGACCAGCAGGGGGAGACTCCTCTGGTTACAAAATGAAGTCAGCGCAATCAGAAAGTGGCCCTACTTCTCACTTGATTTGTTACCTCAGTAAAGATTTTCCCAATAGGTTTATAGTCTCAATCGATAGTTTCAAGTCCCCTTCAATACAGCATGATGTTCATTTAGTAAATGATGGTTCCATTTAGGGTAAAATAGATGATAAAGCAAAGTATGCTTTACCTTGGCATTGACAAGTTGCTATTCTATGCGTAGTGTCCTTGAGTCAAATTCGCCCCTGGCTCATCTTGCCCGCTTTCAAAAACCCAAGATGGCGATGGCTAAATTCCAACCCTATAAGTGACGTCACGGTTTCGACAGCCATTGTTTATATGAAGCCCATGGTATAATTTGGATATCATGTTGGGAGGTGCTGAGTAAGAAGATAAATCTGGCAACCCACAGTTGCTGTGTGCCCCTGCCAAGTCGGGGGTCACTGCTTGTATTAATGAGGCATGGGAGACTAAACTGGCTTTTATTTCCCCTACCATCTGTACCCAGTTGTGCCATATAGATGGTTTTTGGCGAATGAGAGCAGCCCCCCTTGCGCAGCTGGTATGTTGATTTATGGGACTGTCTTGTGAGGGGAACAATAACACACATGCAGGGAAAACTATGCAACTTCACAATACATGTAAATATCGGCTTATTTATTCAGTGTAAGGCTTACTGGTTCACTGAATTTTCCATGAAAAATGGAATCTTTCTAAAGAAGCTGATTGGTTTAAGGTGATTTTTACCTGGAGGTGTAAATCCAGTCTGCTACAAGTTAATAATCTTGTATTATTCTTAACTAAGTAGTTTTAGTTGGTGGGAGGTCAGAAAATGTACATTAAATGATTTTTTTAATGACTGTTTTCTTTTTTCTTTTTTGATAAATGAGGGACATTTATAACTCAAAAAACCTCCTGGTAAAATTGTAAGAAATATAGGGAGAAAAAGCGAATTAGACATCAATGAATAATTAGGAAATAATTAAACCACAGAGAAGTTCTGTCGCCAGATTTCTGTATTATTGATTTTTTTTTCATCCAATTTCCATGTTTTTATTTTTTAAACCTACTAAATAACACAGATAAATTTTCAAAAAGAAACAGAAAAAGGGCATCCAGATGTGAACATTTAGTCATGTGTTATTAGGAAATACTCATGGCTCTGCTTTTACGTGGATGACTTTTGAAATATATATGCTGCACCAGTGAGTCACGGAGGCTTTCACGTGTTGCCATGGAATCCCTTAGGTTTGCAGAAAGACCCTGCTATTAGTGGTTGTGTGTCTGTATGTGCGACTCCGGTATCTGTCTTCCAGATGTCACTCTAATGGGCCTCAGCACAAACCTGTGGGGACCTAAACAATGTACTGTGCCGCCGAGAGATGTGTCCATTTTCCAATTACCTCTGGCTACTCCTTTTAAATGAGCAACTGTGAAGCCTTTCAATACCTCAGCCATTCCTCACTGCACTGTTGTGAGTTTTTTTTTCTTCCTCTTTTTTTCTTTTAGATTGACCTACAAACCGCCGAGATTGTTCTTGATAATTTCACCGCTGACTGCTTCGCGGTCTCCTCACTGACCCGCAGACAAGTTCAATTTCTGTTTACTCCATCTTACTAGTAATATAACTGAACATGTGGTTAACGTGATGATTATAAGTGCCAGCAGCGGCAGCAGCAGCCCTGAGGCTCATTTAACTCAAACAAGAGGTGGCGTCTTAACATGCACGTGCCACTTTGGCTGCACGTCTGTCCGAGTTCAGAGGTCAACATTGAGTTCCGTTTACCGGACAGCTCTGAAATGTCCAGCCGAAGTGTCAGACGCACCTGCAGGGCTGTTTACATTTTCAAGGGTTTTTTGGCAGTGGGGGAGACACACTCCGACCCGGCTGGGGTCACAAGGAATTTGTACAAATGTTATTTCCATCGCTGCAGCTATCATTTTGTGGGATTATCCCCGCCAAGTTAATTTGGAGCTTGGAGTTTTATATCTGCGCAGGCAGCTGCTGCCAATATGAACCATCGGCGCAGCTGATAAATTGTTACACTTTGCAAGACGGATGTGCTGTTGTAGTTAGAACATCACTCACCCTGCCTCCATTTATCAGGATGTAGCCAAGCAGGTAGAATTGTGCTTTTCCCCCCACTCTAATCTACTTTCAGGAGGAAGTAGGACAGGACAGATGTATTATTGTGATTTACCTGACACTCAAATTACAGTGTAAGTAATCCTTTCTGCTGGAGGGTGGAACATATTGGCAACCTTAAAAATTAAGATGCCGTGGAATTATTTCTCCGTATTAAGCGGGGACCTCTTTACGCGCAACCTTTAATTTGGAGAATTAACCTGCCTGCCTGCTAAGCCTGGAGAATTTGTCCGAGCCTTCATTATTGTGGAGTCAGATGTATAATGTAGCAGGGAGGAGATAAAGTGCAGCATCTTATAAGTTGAAAAATCCACAGCCTGATTTAATATTATGGATCCACTGGGATGCCCTCAAGTAGCTTCCCCTAAAACTGTTTGCATCAGGCCTACTCCCAAGCGAGGGAGCAGTAAGCCAACCGACTCGGTAATAGCCTACGTTTTGTTAATTCACACATTTTCTTGGCAGTCATAGGCTAACATTCAATCCATGCGCATATCCCTATCTGGCAGGAGGTTGAGCGCAGTTAGAGATGAAGCGCTGACTGTTAACTAGGTGTGAAAGGCTTCTGCGCAGGATTACTATACGGCTCCTGGAGAACCTAAAGAAATCGGGGAATTAGAGACGAAACAGGAAGCCGCTCTGGAAACATCACAGCCCGTGGTGCTTCTCCTCATCACCATCATCACACGCAGTCGCAGATGAAAAAAGAAAAGCCTTTAATAACTTGGCCGACTCGAGGTTCACCGAGCGGAGATGGTGCCTCGCCGGGTGTTGGGAGCGTCCAAGCCGCTGTGTGCAGAGAAAAGCTGAATTCCTCAGATTTTTGCCAAGTCGCTCCCGAAATCCTCACAACTGCAGGATTTGAAAAAGATTTGTTTTTCTGGGAGGTGCTCGAGTTTCCTTCCAGCTTTTAGTCTGATAAGTAAACAAGTTCATTTGATGAAAGCTGAGGAAAAAGCAAGGGAAGAGCTCAACTGTAGAGAAAGTTTCTATCCAACAAATTAGGTCCTCCTAGCTTTCCTCTGCAACGTCAGCTTATCCGACTGTACTTCAAAGCACCATCACTACCTTCATCTATCTGTTGGACAACAACTAAACCCTTTAAAATACATGTGTTGAATGGGAACAATGGCACAACACATCCGAGGTGTCCTTTTTAGGGTAATAGTACCTTTACATAATAAAAGTTAAAATTGAACTGACTTGAAGTGGAGCCACTGAATATGTTTCCGTTAATTATAATGGGCATTCAAGTTAGCACGTCCTACAACTCCACATTGTGTGCTCAAAAAATTGTTTCCAACCGATTAGATAAATTCATAAAATAATGAGCTAAGAAAAACGTTTAATGTTTTTTTTCTCTCACTACATTAGAGTTTCCCTACCAGAAGATAAGGACCTTGAAGGGGTCAC
>OMNN01102443.1:5823-32563 GCA_900302755.1 Chromis chromis
GTTGATGCTTGATCAGAATGGGGTCTAAGAAGTTTGGAGGTCAAATCAACATCTTGGACGATTGTCATGTTCCTCAAGATGTTCCTGATTGTTTGATGTTGTTGCCATGTGGTGGGGTGCATTTTCTTGCGCGGGTAGGCCAGTGACATTTGAGATTTCCATTTGCATGAGGGAGTGTGCTTGTTCAGGGACAATGTTTATTTGGGTGTCTAAGTCTCATCAACATGGATGCCAAAATCCAAGGTTTTCCAGCAGAACACCACATAGTACCAATATGATCAATGTTATTCACTTCACCTGTCAGTGGTCATAATGTTGTGGCTGATCGGTGTATAATCAGACATGGAAGTTAACTTTTTTTCACAATGACAATATCATCAAGACTGAAAACCTGACTGATATCACCAACAAGTCCTCTCGATGTTTGCTGATAACTGATATATTTATTTGTGATGAAAACTACTAAAGTGGAAGACATGTTTATTAGTTTTTACTTTATGTATTCAAAACATGTCTCATTGCTACTGAAATCTTTTCTTTCTGAAACGTGTGTTATAGTTTGTGATTCACAAGCAAACATTTTCTCTCAACTTGTTTGTGCACACTCATCTGGAGAAATCAGAGGAAGCATAACTGCAGTGAACTCATACTTAAAACCAGCTGTTTTAAATCTGTATGGGCTTTAGATTGAATATTGAGTCTGCTGTTGTGCCTGTTATAAGACACGTCTGCTTCAGCTAACTTTAAGTTGTGTCTGCTGAAGGTCAACAAGACTTTTGAAGACCTGCAGATCATCCAGGAGCTGAATGAAGCCTGGATGGAGGTGGGACCGCGAGTCAAGAACTACATGGAGACCAGTGTGGAGATTCAGCTTCTGCGGGTCTGACTCAGCAGCTGCTCTCCCTCAACAGGAGGGATGAACGCATTATGATGCATCTGATGCCTTCAAAACGTCTTGATTTACAGTATAGTGTCTGTCCATGTGTGTGTGTGTGTGTGAAATAGGATATGTTGAGGCGTCCAGAGATTGCAGTGCTGGTCAACCTGCGTTTGGAGAACACGCCCTGGACGGCCTCACGAATCGGACGTTTTCTGTCCACCCCCTCACCAGACACTCCAAGGCAGCCTGGGGCTCCACCTACCTGGCTGGACGTCTATGAAGACCTAAACCACACTATCACTACTCTTGCACAAGTCACTGAGGTTTGCCATTCTTGATTTTATTCTATACTTATAATATATTTAAAAAGTCAGAAGTTTCAGCCTTCTAGTTGGAACAGAAAGGATTATTTTAGGGGGGGGAAATACAAAAATTGCTTCAAAATTTTCAAACACTTTAACAGTTATGTGGTACAGACATAGTTTGAAAATATTTTACATTGAAAAGTTAATCTGACTGTTCTTTTTACCTCTAACATTCTATGGTATGTTGTCCAAAGGCTGCTGATGTTGCCACATATATTTTTTGTTTTGTTTTATTTTGTGACTGTTGCTGCTTTGCAAAGTAGAGGGGTGATAGAAGTGAATAGTGAGATCTTAACCTAAAATTAGTTTCACTGAACACTTACAGTTTTTCTCATTTAATTGTAAGTTCATTTCCTCATAATTTGCTGTCTATATGTTGTACATTTTCTATCTTCTCCTGCAGTGTTTCTCCCTGAACAAGCTGGAGGGGCTGGAGACTGAGGGTCAACTGATTGACAGAGCACTGGAGCTACTGGAGGACAGGCAGTTCTGGGCAGGTGTGGTCTTCCTGCTGCCCAACACTTCCTCGTCTGACCTGCCGCCCCACGTCACATACAAGATCCGAATGGACATTGATGATGTCACTCGAACCAACAAGATCAAGGACAGGTACTGAGGTTTACCCAAACGACTCTCTTAAAGCCTTCTTTTACAGTAGTTATAGAGTTTTAATTTAATGGTCGTATGCATTTACACATAGAGACGTATAGCGTTAGAGCATTTTAGGGTAATTTAGCAAACCATATTGAAACACAGTCTAATCTCAAGAAATCAAGAAAGGACTGAGAAGAGTTTCAGCTTTAAAATAATTTTAATTTTAATTTTCTTTAAGTAAATGTACATTCTCCTATGGGACGTGTAACTTTGATGTAGAAAACTGAGAACTTTTTATTATTAGTGTTGAAGGGATGATCTGGTCCTCCGTTAAAAAATCTAAAATACTATCAATGAAAAAACTACAGTGCAGGTGGTGGCATAAGCTCACAGAGCATTGGATTGGATTCAGAAAGCTGTTCCAACAGTTTATTTGTTAAAAAAGGATGATGATGTCAAACACATGGCATCATGTCTGTGTTGATTCTCAGTCATCCAGGTCATGGTAATCCTAGGAGCTTTAGTAGAAATCAACTGACTTCTCTTTTAGGTTCTTGTTTCACCTCTCATCTAAGAGGCTTCTTCAGTTCCAACTGACTGATGGGGAGTTTCATCATTTTAATGGGCCATTAGCCATGTGAGCTGGAGTGACTATAAAATTCTAAAACTCCCCATCAGTCGCTTAGAACTGAAGAAGCCTCTTGGATGAGAGGTGAAATGTTTTCAAGAACATGAAAGAGAAGTCCAGTTGATTTCTACTGAAGCTCCTAGAAAGACATAATATATTTAATTAGTGTGACATTACTCCAACTTACCTCTTAATGCATCCATGCCTTACCTTGGCATTTCCATTGTCTTCAAGGTATTAAACATAGGAATCTAATACAATGTCACACAAAAAGACACATTCAAAACAAGCATGAGGCATTCATGACTGCTCATTAGCTGAATAAACCAAGTTAGCATAGAAGATCCATTCTTTAACTTACAGTGTTCCTCTCTTTGTTCTTGGTACAATGGTTTCAAGGTAGAAGGGCTTTGCAATCCAAACTGGTGGGGTTATATAACTTCCTGGAAATGTCTAACAGGATGACAGGTTATGTAGTGCAGAGTTAAGACTGGGCATATTAGATAACATGACATACATAAACTTGTGATTTTAACACTTGGGTTTATGAAATACCATGAATGTCTTATCAAAAATCAGTATTCTAATAAAGCTTTAGTTTTCACGCAGCAGCAAGGAGTTTCTGTGTTTCTCCAGCACTTAAATTTGTCAGACAAAAAAACATACCTGTTTTATTTTAAACAATGTGATGTTTTTTCTTCAGGTTCTGGGATCCTGGTCCAGCTGCCCACCCGTTCAGTGACATGCGCTACATTTGGGGCGGCTTCGTCTACATTCAGGACCTGGTGGAGAGAGCTGTGAGCCTCGTGCTGACTGGAGTTCAACAGACGACCGGCATCTACATCCAGCAGATGCCCTACCCCTGTTATGTGGACGATGTGTGAGTGACATGCAATTAATAACTGGAGTACCTCAGACAAAACAGATTGGAAACCACTTGAGATGTATTTGAATCATGTTTAAAACACACTGCTGTAGTTGTCCACCATACCATTATTGTACGTCACCACATAAATTTAAATATTGATCATTTTTCCGACAGGTTTCTTCGAGTACTCAACCGCTCCCTGCCTCTCTTCATGACGCTGGCCTGGATCTACTCGGTGGCCATGATCATCAAAGGCGTGGTGTACGAGAAGGAGGCGAGGCTGAAGGAAACCATGAGGATTATGGGTCTGGGAACTGGAACACTGTGGTTCAGTTGGTTCATCAGCAGCCTGGTTCCTTTCCTGATCTCTGCAGCTCTTCTTATTGCTTTGCTCAAGGCAAGATGACCCGCTCTGCACAAAATATATTCAAGTAAAATTACACATTAGACTACAATGCATTAGACTGGGTAAATGTTGGTTTTCAGATTTGTAAAAGTAAAAAGAGGACAGATTATAAGGTGGGAAATATAATGTGTTAAGATGTTTTTTTTGTTGTTGTGATACTACAGTTGATGATGACAGTCCAGCACTAACATTTGTTTGTTTTTAACTCCTCTACTGATGCTCGTCCTCTCTCTTGTTTCCAGTGGGGTGACATCTTGCCATACAGCGACCCGACTGTTGTCTTCTTCTTCCTTATGGCCTTTGCCACTGCCACGATCATGCAATGTTTCCTCATCAGTACTTTCTTCTCCAAAGCCAACCTGGCTGCTGCCTGCGGAGGGCTCATCTACTTTGGCCTCTATCTGCCCTACGTCCTGTGTGTCGCCTGGAGAGACCGCCTTAACACCACACACCGAGTCTTTGCGGTGAGTGAAGTAGTTATGGATGGGAAAATAGCACTTTATTTTACATTCTACATCATTCATGTCCACTTGTAATACGTAACTCATAAATTCAGAAAAACATTTATACTTGTATAATGTATGGTTTGTTTCTTTCAGAGTTTCCTTTCTCCTGTTGCCTTTGGATTTGGCTGTGAGTATTTCTCTCAGTATGAGGAGCAAGGTGTGGGCATCCAGTGGTACAACCTGCGCTCCAGTCCTGTGGAAGGAGACACATACAGCTTCACTGCCTCAATAAGTATGCTTTATGTGGACGCCTTCATCTACGCCATCGCAGCCTGGTACATCGAAGCAGTGTTTCCCGGTAGGATAATTAGAGCTAATTTAATTTAATTAAAGTATGATACGTTTCTGTGAATAGCTGCTACTGTGATTGAAAGAACTTGGGTTTTAGTTTTCAGAGAACAGGATTAGGGATGATCCAAGTGAGAAGACAGTTGTTTTAGTTAGAACAAAAAGCTATGAAAATTCAAAAGCCACAACTTGAAATTTCAAATCTTTTTTTTTTACCTTGTGAAATTGAAACTCTGTTCTGAGAATTTGTGTAAAGAAGAATTCTTGTCTCAGTGTTGGCCTGTGGGTTGGGATAGTCACCACTGGCACTGCAGTAACAGCCTATATCAGTACTTTGTGAAAAATAGTTGACCAGAGAAATGCAGTGTGGCCAGGTAAACTGGTTAAACTGGTTCTTTAATCAAACTCAAAACCACTTTCTGTGGTATGTGCATATGTCTGTGTTTTTCTACACCAGGGGAGTATGGGATCCCCAGGCCCTGGTACTTCATCTTTCAGATCAACTACTGGGGTGGAATTCCTCTTGAAGCAGGCATGCCGATCCCACCTGCACCTACAGAGCAGGGTGAAGGTACGAGAAGCTGCTCGTATAAATGACACTCTTTACTATTACAATCCTCGAAAGGAAGAAACTGTAGTTTGTAAACAGAAGCCACATGACTGATAAGTAGCTTGTTGATTGGACAGATTTTGTTGGCGGGTGGAAGGCGGTCAGCCGTATTCAGCTCTGCTCTTCATACCAGTCTAAGGACTGTACTGGCAGTTTGGTAGTCTTAAGACCATTAACTACAAATCAAGTTAATGAGCTGAGACCATAAGCCCATTAATTACAAGGTTTGAGGAAATAAGGAGACTGCAGTTCACCGTTAGCTTCAGTCCAGACTTCACATTGTTGAATGTCTTTTATTTACAGTTTTTTCTTACAGTTGTTTGCAAACAACTAGTTATTACTGATTATTTTAGAGGGTGGTTAGTATCAAACATTTAGCCACAGATATCCCCCAGCATACTCATAGATTTTATATTGTTTCTTTATTTCTGTAATTAGATCACATTGAAGCAGAACCCAGTAATCTGATCCTGGGCGTGAGCATCAGGAACCTGGTTAAAATCTACAAGAAGGGCGCGAAACTAGCTGTGAACCATCTGAACCTGAAGTTCTACGAGGGGCAGATCACCTCTTTCCTCGGCCACAACGGAGCCGGCAAAACCACGACCATGTAAGAGCTCTGGCCTGAAAGAGGAAAATTATCAACACTGATGAGTTCTGTCATTATTTCTATCAGGGCGGTTTTATTTTTACAGATAAAATTAGATGAAGAAAAAATCTAACTGGCTGTGTGAGACTTGCCCAATGTTAAATGGCTGTTACTGTATGTGAAATCATACATATTGTCTTCATGTAGAGCTTTCTTAGATTCATTTCATTATTGTAGTGTGGTTGGATAATCGCTGAAAACCAATGTCAGAACTCATACATTATGATAGGAATGAGCTTGTGATGTAAATTTTTTAGACAATGTTTTGGACAAAATATTTCTTTGAATGTTTGTCAGATCTGTCCTGACCGGCCTGTTTCCACCCACCTCTGGGACTGTGTACATCAAGGGGATGGACATCCGCCATGACATGGACATCATCCGAAAGACACTGGGAGTTTGTCCTCAGCACAATGTCCTGTTTGACATGTAAGGCTCTTCAAATTCCTGCTAACAAGTTGTGATGGTTTGTTTAATGGCTTACCTTAAACGTGTTGTCACTGATCATTTAATGAAATTAGGCACATAGGTCACATTATTAAACAATTAAACAACTACATTATCTTCCTAACACCAAATGCCCAGATTTAAAGTTGCTTCAGAAGCTGTTCAGAGCCCTTCACTTTTTGCGCTCTTGATTGTCATGAAGATTTATTTCTGAGTAAAATTTACATACATGCAATAACCCATAATGACAAAATGAAAACACGTTTTTTTTTTAGAAATGTTAGCATATGTATTAAAAATCAAAAAAATAAATTTCTCTAAGAATTCAAATCCTATGCTATGCCTTCAGATTGTGGTCATGTGCATCCTGTTTGCTTTAATAATCTTTGAGATGTGTCTAGAAGTTGGCTGGAGTCCACATGTGGCAAAGTGAATGGATTGGATACAGTTTTGATAGTAAAACACCTGTTTATATAGGATCACATAAGTCACACTGCATGTCAGGACTAAAAACTCTATGAAACTTTGGGTGGACCTCCACCATTACACTGTGGTGAGCCACTGATCAGTTATAAAACTATTTCCCAGGAGCACAGTGTCCTCAATAATGGAAGAAGTTTGAAGCACTCTGAGTTATAGAAGTCTTCTGCAGAGATAAAACTCCTGAAAGCACAGCCTTCTCAGCAGCGCTTCATTAATCAGGCCTTTATGGTAGAGCTGCCAGTCCGAATAGAATAGCAGCACGCTTGGAGTTTTTCAAAACTGTATTTAAACGATCCTGAAAGCACAAGTTAAACGATTCTCTAATGTGATCAGTCAAACACTGAACTATTAGGGCAGAATTTCAAACACTCAGTGAACATTACCTGCTAATGCCATTCCTCCAGTCAAGCATGGTGAGGCAGCATCATACCATGTAGGGAGACAAAATACAGAGAGCTCCTTGAAGAAAACCTCCTCCAGAGTGCAGAGACCTCAGGCTGGGAGGATGGTTCACCGTTTAGCACGACAATGAACGAGAACATACAGCCAAGACAACACTGGAGTAGCTTCAGAACAAGTCTCTTACTGTCCTTGAGTGACCCAGCCAAAGCACCGACCTAAACTCCAGAGACTATCTGCACAAAGACCTGAAGATGGCAGTTCACAGACGCTTCCCATCCAATCCAGTGTAGCTTGGCAGGATCGACCAGGAACAGTGTGACATGCTGCCTAAATCCTGGTGTTCAAACCTTGTAGAGCCAAGAAGCCTCAAAGCTGTCATGGCAAACATGGTTCTACAAAGTATTAAATTCAATTTTTACATTTTCTCTGTGTGTCTGTCTTTCTCCCTCTGTCTCTCAGACTAACAGTGGAGGAGCATGTGTGGTTTTATGGCCGTATGAAGGGTTTGTCTGAAGACCAGGTGAATGCTGAACTGGACACTTTGCTGGATGACGTTGGCCTCCTGCATAAACGACACGAACAGACCAGAAACCTCTCTGGTAAAGTCACTCATTTAACTTCAGTGTGTGAAACTGTATGCATGTAAAGGAGTCACGTTTGTTGTGATAAATCTGTTTTCGAATTTGAAACCTTCCCTCTTTGTGTCTGTCAGGTGGCATGCAGAGGAAGCTGTCTGTGGCAATAGCGTTTGTTGGAGGCTCGAAGGTGGTTGTCCTGGATGAACCTACTGCTGGTGTTGACCCGTACTCCCGCAGAGGGATCTGGGACCTGCTGCTCAAATACCGCAAAGGTGTTGTGAAACAGTGGATGCTATTGTGTTTTCTGAGTCGGGGGCATAAGAGGAATTCATATTTTAAAGGGCCACAAGCCAAAAATCCATGATATTGTAAATTGAAAGTCATGTCAGCCTGAACACCTGAGAAATATGCACAACATGAAACTCACAAAACAAAACAAAGACAAGTAAAATAAATATTCAATATGTGTGTGTTTGTGCTGCCTTTCTCCATCAGACCGCACCATCATCCTGTCCACCCACTACATGGATGAGGCGGAGCTGTTAGGTGACCGGATCGCCATCATCTCCCAGGGTAAGCTGTGCTGCTGCGGCTCACCACTCTTCCTGAAATCCCGGCTGGGATCTGGTTACTACCTCACTGTGGTGAAGAGGGAAGGAATGGACACCAGCACTCCCAGTAGTTCCAGCATCTGCACCAGTACCAGCATCAGCACTAACAAGCTTCCCCCTCTTGTCAAGGTTAGCTTTTGTTTTCACAGTTTTAGTAGTGTTTAAAACTCCAGAGTATTAGTAGGACAGTTATTCGCTGACATTTTGGCTTCCTTATTTGTCTCTTTGCAAATTTTGCGAATGCTGCTTTGTGTTTCAGGACAGTGAGTCATCCCTGAGTGAAGACACTGGACTGGGAAGTGAGGAGAGCAGCTCATGTGAGTGTTACACTGCTGTATTACCTTGTCAGTCAGCTGAGATGGTTAACTGTTAATAAAATACAGTGTGGTGCTTTTGCAAGAGTCAGTTTAATGTCAGACTCGTCATCATCCCCATGACAGACCTGGCAGCTTTGCTCGCCCTGGTGCAGCATCACATCCCTGGTGCGAGGCTGGTGGAGGAGTCTAGATGTGAGGCAGTGATCAACCTGCCGCAGACAGCCGCCAAGGACAGCAGCCTGGCCGTCTTCCTGTCTGACCTGGATCAGAAGTTTTCAGAGCTGGGCATCAGAAGCTACGGCCTGTCAGACAGCACACTGGAGGAGGTGAGAAACAGATACATTTACACACTGTACAGCTAACAAGACAGGAAGAAATTAGTGGACAATATGAGACAGTATTTCCATGTGACTGAAGGTCTTAAGAAATAATCTGCTTTCATTATGCATGTAAATAGATAGCTAATGCTAAAATACTTTTTTAAAAAGTTGACAGTGAGCAGTTGTGCTTTCACATTTTTTACTGAACACAATTACAAAACAAGTCAGACGAGATTTTTATATATTAGATTCAAAGTGAGAGGAATCACAGGTTTGGTTAGAAGTAGATTGATAGTAGAAAAAATAATTAAAAAGACTTCCAGACTCCAGTAAAAATAAAGTGTTTTTTTACCCTATTAATATGTCTATAAAGTGCTTTTTATATACTGGAAGACACAAGATGAGTGAAATAAGTGGTCTACACCATGGCTGAGCATTTTCAACTTGAAACTGCAGTGTGCTGATCAGGGTTATTATAGTTTTGAAATTTCCTTTAGTTTTTATTTTTATTTATTTTTAGTTAGTTTAACAAGTGATTAAGTAGTTTTAGTTTTTATTTAGTTTTAGTCTTAGATTTAGTTTTTCAGGTATTAGGATGAAAGCCTTGATTAGTAGATTAGTAGTAGAAGCATTATTTCATCCTTTAAAGGATGAAATAATGCTGACACTGAGGTCAAATGAGTTGTGTTTATGGTGTCCCTACTGGTAGTAGCCCCTTATCTCAAGAAGTCAAACTGAACACAATATATTAAAAATGGAGGGAGAAAATGAATAGAAAACTAAAACTAAGCCGATTGTATCTGCAATTTAATTTAGTTTTATTGTTCATTGTAGTTTTTATGTAGTTTTTGTTTGTTATAAAACTCAGTTGTTGTTGTTTTTTTTTATTTCAGTTCAAACTAAATAATTTTTTCACTGCTAGTTTTAGTTTTAGTCTTAGTTTTAGTTAACTATAATAACCCTGGTGCCGATGACAGTCTCAAGAACACAGATTCAGACTTCCATGGTTTTCATATGTAAAAATAAAACTTGCAGGGTGGAGCTTTCTGTATCATTATTTTTCTTCTAAATCTGTTTCCAGTTTAAACATGTATGGCTGAATTACTCCAATATTACGACTTGCCATTGTGTAGTGCAGAGTAGTTTTACAGTTGCATGTGCAGTGAATGGTATACTCATTGATAATATGGGAAATAGGATTATACACTGGCACATAGACATACTTTTTTGGATTTATTTATTTCTCTAGTTCATTTTATTTAGGTATTATTTTTTCCTCATTTTCTTTGTTTATTGTTATTATTATTACATAACATTCTTGTTTATTCAGTATTTGTTAAATATTTTCAGGATTTTATACATTTCCACTTTGTGCACAATAGTTATTATTATACCATATTGTAGATGTACAGTTTTTGGCATATACAGGGTTCGTACTTTAGTCTTAGTGTCCTCTATATTTGATATACTAGGCCTCATGTGTTGACTAGGCCACCAGTTCCTATATGATTCAGACTTTATGTTTGTATGTGTGTGTGTGCATGACAGAATCAACATTTCACAATAGCGAGGCATTAGTCATCCCACCACTGTGATTTACTGATGCTCAGCCAGGTCTTATCTGGACGGCTGGATATTTGTGGAGGAGCCGTGTTCTTAAAGGGCTTAACGCTGGCATCAGATTAGCACTGATAGCGGACTTATGGAGCCTGATAAGTTTACTATTTGCCACTCAAGTGCTATGCTGACTTCTGTAAAGATACTGGATGCTCTTTCACTGCCACCTGCTGTCTGCAGCTTTAACTGTTAGGACACCTCAGTTTGAACTTGCGTGTTTGCCAGAAATTCCTCCGTCTTGGACCTGCTACAGAGAGGAGTATCATGTCTCCATTAAATTAGGCCTTGTACATTTACCCCCGTTTTCATGAATAAATTCTTCACCCATTCAAGGGAATTGTCTTTTTACTCTCCGTCATAGATCTTTCTGCGAGTGGCGGAGGAAACTGGTGTGGATGCTGATCCCGGGCAGCAGTCTGAATCCCCCAACGCCCCGCAGCCATCAATGCAGGGAGGTCAGGGAGAACCTGCTGAGGAACCAGAGACAGGTGAGCACACACTCAGAGACACACACAGTTGTGTACACACCATTTATCATGCACAGTCAGTCTTCTGTTTTGTGTCCCATTGTGACTGTTTGTTTCCATAATGCTGCCAGGAAGGAAAAGACTTCGTAAACAAGGTACCCTCGGTTTACATCTTGCTGAAAGTTGTCATGAAATAGAAAGCCAACGTTTTTTTCCCTTAATTTAAATTCACAATCTGTGCTTTTTACTTTAAACTACTAAAGATAACTGTTTATTGGTGTGTAGTGTTACCACTGCAGCCTTTTGTACTGTTTTGAGGAAGCACACACCACAACTATGCTCTAGTAGAAGGGAAATTGTAATAGACACGACCATGTCAGGTGCTATATCAACTTTCTACTCTTGTTTTTTGTGTCTCCATCATATCAAATGTGTCAATATCTATGTCAAGGTTTGTGTATTTATCGGCCAAATATATCAGTTCTCATCTTTTGTTTATCCTGGTGGCAGAACCTCAGGAGACAGACCTGCTGAGTGGAGATGGTCGAGGTGGCGTCCCTCTGACCGGCTGGTGGCTGACGTGGCAGCAGCTGAGGGCACTTTTCGTCAAACGCTGGCTTTACGCTCGGAGGAGTCGCAGGGGATTCTTGGCTCAGGTTAGACAGCTACGTTCAAAATCTATTAGTCAGCAGAGGTTTATGTTTTCCATAATTAGATGGCTAATCAGTCATTTGAGGGATTGTTATCTAGAAATGTTTTGCCTATGGACTGCTCATCTTTTATTATTTTCTTTTTTGTGACATTAGCTGTTAGTTAGTAGACAATATTAGAGAAAGATATGTCATCTCGAAGTTGATCTTGCAGAGTCGCTAAAGATGAAGCTTGATTTGTGCTTCAGATTGTTCTGCCTGCTCTGTTCGTGCTGATCGCTCTGCTCTTCAGCCTCATTGTTCCTCCATTTGGGAAGTACCCCGCCCTGCAGCTGCAGCCCTGGATGTACGGAGAACAGTACACCTTCATCAGGTAGGACTGCATGCAACCTTTCTCTGCACAAAAAAAATCTGATGTGCATTCATCTGGTCTGCTCTGTTGCTCAGAGATAAACAGACACAAAGTGAAAGTCTAATGCTCTAAAACAGCTTGACACACTTTAAGAATTGTTATTCTAACAAATTCTCTCATTTCTGGTGACACAGCAACGATGCCCCGGGGAACCCAGCCATTGAGAATTTGCTGGATGCTCTGCTGGACCAGCCAGGTTTTGGTACCAAGTGCATGGAGAAAGAGCTTGAGGAAAACAGCACGTAAGACTAGTTCTGTAAACACAACACTTTGTCTCAAGGGCATTAGTGAAGGTCATAATAAAGGTAGAGAGACACATGAGACATTAGGATTTTAAACATGATAGATGACCAGACAAAACGACACCCATTCTGCCTTCCTTACAAAGGTACTACTGCTTTGGATAGAAGTATGTATGCTTCTTTTCCAGGGTTCTTTACAAAGTGTAATTTTTGGGGGTAATGAACAATCTACAGATTCCATTGGCATTCAGTAGTATTTGCTGCTAGCAAATGAGAGGATTTAAGGAACCTCCTGTATACCCTTAAAAAAACATTTGTTAATGCACTTAAGCCTTATACTAGACATTCAGGCAGGTGTTCAGTGATTAAACTGTTTATCCCTGCAGAAGTCCTCAGTGTGAAAGTGAGCGTAGTGGTCCATTCATGAGGCCACAGGTCCCCTTCTCCACCTGGCAGATGTTCAGCAAAGGCAACTGGAGCAGAAACAGACCCTCGCCTGAGTGTCAGTGCAGCACAGAGAGCCTCCGCCGAATGCTCCCCGAGTGCCCAGAGGGTGCAGGTGGGCTGCCGCCTCCACAGGTCAGTGTGATGTCAGATCAGGATCAATTTACTGTATGTGCCCAGTTCATCATTCATACTGCATTGGGGTTTGCATAGTGGACAGAAAATATCAACAGTGCACTTTCAGTTGACTGAACATTCATCTACAGGCAAAACAAAGTTAAACTTATCAGAAGCCTTGTAACATTTTCATTAAACGTTTGCTTGTTTATGGTAGCATATAGTGAAAAACTGTAGTGTGTCTGTAGTGTATCAGGCCCTACTGCTCTCATCTTAACCATTTTAAACTGTTATTTTTCAGATTAAGAGGCTGACTGGAGACATCCTCCTAAATTTGACAAGTTATAACATTTCTGATTACCTGGTGAAGACTTACTCTCAAATCCTCAGGAAAAGGTACCTTACTAACTCAGTACAATAAGTTGCACTATTATGGTATTCAATTTGTTACCTTTGTAGGACAGGAGGATAATAATTTACATATAATTGTCATTGATGTGCACAAATAATAATGAATAATCCTAAATGTTTTTTTTCTTTATACATCTGCCTTGCATGTGATAATGAATCTTTCCATCATTATTTGAAGCCTTCATACTTTATAACCTTGAACATTTCTCCCTCTGTGCCATTACCAGCCTAAAAACCAAGAAGTGGGTGAATGAATTCAGGTAAGCTGTTAAATTACAAAATATCTGCAGTACTCACAGCTGTAATATTAGTTCCTTGAGTCCCTTATACATTTTTGGAAGTTTGTTCTGCTGAATGACTGTTACTATACTATACAATATCCAAAAGGTAATTTTTATGTTGCAGATACGGAGGCTTCTCCCTCGGAGGCAGCGCCACCCAGACTGTATCTCAGGTCCAACATCTCCAAGAATCGGTCATGGGAATCAGGACTCGTTACAGAGTCCCGCAGGTACAGTAAGATTTCAGAATTGTTTAACTACCATGTTAATGTCCTCTATATGTTTCCTACTTCATATTTTTATACCCTAATGTACTTCGATACCTCACAGAACAGCTCACTGGATCATCTGCTAAACAGACTGCCAGGTTTTATAGGAGGACTGAACAGTCAAAACAATGTCAAGGTGAATATTTCTGTGTTTTTCTGCCTTTATGCCCTCTGTTTCTTTTCCACAGCCTTTAAAGATCCTCCCTTAGAGACTCACATATTTTAGATGTCAAGTCATTTTTGTTGTCTGACTATAAATTGGCTGTACTTATCTGCTTTTTTGCCAAATTAAAATAATGAGATTTTTTCCCCAGATATATCCGGCAGTCTAAGTGTAATTTCTTTCTTTGCTGACTCAGGTGTGGTACAACAACAAAGGTTGGCACGCTATGGTGTCATTTGTCAACGTGATGAACAACGGCCTGCTGAGATCGAGCCTGCCGCCTGGACCAGAGAGGAGAAAGTATGGTATCACTGCCTACAATCATCCACTCAACCTGACCAAGGAGCAGCTCACTGAAATGGCCATGTGAGTTCACTGCTGTGGAGATTTTAGGATAATTCTGATGGATTAATATTTATCTGCTTTGTATTACTATTATTTGTCTCAAGAGGTAAATTCAGTTTAGTCAGGATCCTGGCACTGAAGTATGATTGATTAAAAATCAGAAAGAGGTTTACAGTGGATTTAAACATGAAGAGGCTTAATGTTTATACCAACTTGAGTTGAAAGGAGTGTTTCAAAATGTTAAGAAACATTGTCAATAATTGTTGATTTGCACATCTTTTGATTTGTAACACAACACAGATCTACAACAATGTTTTGTTTATGCTAATGTGGGCTTTTCCCTGCTTCCTCTTTCAGGATGACCACGTCAGTGGATGTACTGGTTTCCATCTGTGTGATCTTTGCCATGTCTTTTGTGCCGGCCAGTTTTGTGCTGTTTCTGATTGAGGAGCGAGTTAGCAAAGCCAAACACCTGCAGTTTGTCAGCGGAGTCAAACCGATCCTCTACTGGCTGGCCAACTTTGTCTGGGACATGGTCAGTACTCAAGAGAAAGGACAGGAGATATTTCCTTGCTCTGTTGGTTACACTGTCAGATTTGGCTCAGAAAAAATATCAGGCTCTTTTTACTGAATTTGTTGTTGTTACTTCCTCAGCTGAACTACACTGTCCCGGCCACCATGGTGGTGCTGATCTTCATAAGTTTCCAGCAGCAGTCGTACGTCTCTGAGACCAACCTGCCTGCTCTTGTCCTGCTCCTCCTGCTCTATGGGTACATTTAAGCAGACTTCACTGACTTCTGTCCCTGCTGTCACACATTTCACACAACTGACCAGACTAAACAATCAAAATGAGTCATGTTTGTTCCAGGACCTGCTCTTTTCTTTTGCTCTGATTGTCTCAATATTTTAATCTAATTTCACTCTCAATCAATACAGTTAATTAGTTATACTTACCAGCAAATTTCAGTTAACTGGGATTAATATCAGAGTCTGGAAACACCATGAGCCTGACCTTCTTTTCCTGTCATTCCCTCAGTCATCTTTTTGCTCCGTGCATAACTACAAACATTTTAAATCTGTTTAACCTGTCATTTGGATAATGGTCTGTAACAAAAGAAATGCATCTGTCTTTACTTTACTACTAATTATCCTTTTTAGGTGGTCCATAACTCCTCTAATGTACCCAGCATCTTTTGTGTTCACCGTCCCGAGCACAGCTTATGTTGTTCTGACGTCCATCAACCTCTTCATTGGAATTAACGGCAGCATCGCCACCTTCGTCCTGGAGCTGTTTGTAGATGAGGTACAAATTGCATTTTGATCTGCACAGGAAGGAGAATGAAAACACTTCCTGCCTGCATCATAAAAGTAAAGACAATTGAATAAGGCCCAGATATGTGTAAGCATGAAGCCATACAGTACCTTCAAAAGTTTGGGTTTACAGGGTTTACAGATTTGCAAGTGTTACAGAAGTGAGGTTAACCTGGCGTCTTGATATATTGAGCAGTACGTCTGTGCAATGTGATTAAAAATATTGTAATTAATGCTGCTTTGCCTAGTCCATGATTTGTGGATGATTTTGTTATTCCAGCATCTAAATGAGGTGAACAGGATCCTGAAGAAGGTGTTTTTAATTTTCCCTCATTTCTGCCTGGGACGAGGACTTATCGACATGGCCAAAAACCAGGCCATGGCCGACGCCTTCCAGAGACTGGGTACGTCCATATCAGCCCCTAAAGACACATCTGCCGTCCAAAAATCTGTTCAGCATTCCAATATTAAACCAAAAACTTGTCTGCTTTTAAAGCTTGCTGCTCACTGCTATTTTTCTTGACAAGGAAGATTCTTGTTAAGAGCATTCTGTCATGCAACACTTAAACTGCTTGTTAAACTGCGGCAAACACAGGACTAAAAATATATGCATGTACTGTTTATGTGTGTAAATAATGACTTTGTGTCCTGCAGGCACCAAACAGACTCTGGACCCTCTTGAGTGGGACTTTGTAGGGAAGAACTTGTTTGCGATGGCAGCTGAAGGTGTCATCTTCTTCATCTTCACCATCCTCCTGCAGTACAAGTTCTTCATTCGCTTCAGGTAAAACTGCCTCCCTCCCTTCATGATTTTATTCATTCATGAAAAAGATTAGAATAGAAACATGAGACAGATAGATTTCATAGTTACACTGTTCCTCGGTAGTAAAACTGAATGAGGCTGATGGATGTTGTTTTTCTGTTCAGGCCGTGGTGGGTGGAGCCTGAGATGGCTCCTCTTGGTCCAGAGGATGAGGATGTTGCCAAGGAGAGAGAGAGGGTCAAAAGTGGTAAAGCCCAATCAGATATCCTCACCATGATCGACCTGAGCAAGGTACAACCAACATACAATTATAAAACTAAAAGTGTTTATGTTATAGTCCACCTTATATCTAAACATCTGCTAATATGATTAAAAAGTAAGCCACACAAAGCATTCAAACTACTTATTTAAATATTGTTTGCAAGAACTATATTTCTTTATTTTTGTTAGTATTGTAGTCCGACATCATGCCTGATTTCCTAATTGGAACTTAAAACCAATGTATCAATTGCCAGACACATGGTTGAAGTTAATCAACAACTACTTTATTGGCGATGGCCAGGTTCACACAACAAGACCCATAGCCAGCCTTCTGCTTTAATACATGACAACATGTGCACTCATACAGATTATACTGCCACTTATGCAACTAAATTCAATGGAACCAGCATGGATGTACAGATACAAGATGTTTTTTTATTATCTGAAATTTAACACTTTGTTTGTCCTCTTCATAACACACATCCTCACATACAGTACATTGAGTGTGTTCAATCACACGGATGAGCTCTCCTCCTACTGATTAACTGCTTGCTATGACTGCATCATTGTGAATTCCCAGCAGATACAATAACAGAGGACTTTTTGTTGTTCAGGTCTATAAAACAGGCAGAAAACCAGCAGTAGATCGTCTTTGCCTCGGGATTCCCCGCAGTGAGGTGAGAGATTTACACACCAAATACAAACACACCACTGATTATGTCACAGTACCGTGAAAGTCACACATTTGTATCTCTCATGAAATCAGCTCTGTGTTTGTTATCTGTGTCTATCAGTTGTAGTTATACAGTCATTATCTGAGATCATTGCTAGTTATCAACATTCAGGTAATGTATTACAGTGATTATGTTGTGATAAAACTACTACTATTGTTATTGGTACTATTTCTTCACATGTGGCTTCAACAGTGACGTAACTGCTATTAATATTTCTACAACTAGTGCTGCAGTTTCTAAAAAAAATACTCTTACTACTTACTACTGCTACTACTGATGTTCATACTACTGTTTCAGCTACAACTACAGTAGCTTCTGCTGCTAAAATCAGTTTTGAATAAATAACTTCACAAAGTTTTCACTCTTCTGTTGTGCGTATAGATGTATTTGTGACATAGTGCTGTTGTGTATCTGCCCTCCAGTGTTTTGGCCTGCTCGGGGTGAATGGAGCAGGGAAGACCTCTACATTTCGCATGCTGACTGGAGACACACCCATCACACACGGAGAGGCTTTCCTCAACCACTACAGGTACAAAGCTTCTCCACAGCTGCAGCGACTTCAACCTCTACAAAGGATTTAGCATCTAAACCACTGTCTTTGTCTTTGTCTTTGCTGCGGTTCTCAGTGTGCTGACAGAGATGGAGCGAGTCCACCAGCTGATGGGTTACTGTCCACAGTTTGACGCTCTCAGTGACCTGCTGACAGGTCGGGAACATCTGGAGCTGTATGCCCGCCTGCGGGGGGTGCCAGAGGAGTCTGTCACCAAGGTAACTTAACGCTAAAGAACACCCTGAAACTGCAATTACCAAAGAAAGACATGGTGATGACATATTGTGTGTTTTTAGCTTTATGTATCTAGCAAGGACTTTTAAATGTTACACCAAACATAATACACTGTCACAGCGAAGTAGTTTCTCTGCTGTTCTGTAGGTGGCGCAGTGGGGGGTTAAGAAGTTGGGGCTGATTCAGTACGCAGAGCAGGAGGCTGGAGGCTACAGTGGAGGCAACAAGAGGAAACTCTCCACAGCCATCTCCCTCATCGGGGCTCCACCTGTTATTTTCCTGGTGAGGATTACATCTGTTCACCAGCTGAGGAGCAACGCTGAAGGATGAACCCTTCAGAAATCAAGTTGTCCACAAAGTACATCATCTTAACTGACATCTTATTCTTTGTTTTATGTTATTACCTGTTGACAGGATGAACCCACCACTGGTATGGACCCAAAAGCCAAAAGGTTTTTGTGGAACTGCATCCTCAGTGTTACCAAAGAGGGCAGAGCAGTTGTACTCACCTCGCACAGGTAGGAGGAAATGGACACTAACTTAGCGTGAACATACCCAAGTTAAGGGGAATTTAATCTCATACATGACTGTAATGGCAAAGACTGGGGAAGACACAGCTTCCTGTTCCATCAGAGCCACAAATATTTACAGCTGAAGGTTTGGTTAAAGTGATGTTAATGTTTTATTCTGTTTCTGTATGGCCAGTATGGAGGAGTGTGAGGCTCTCTGCACCAGGATGGCCATCATGGTCAACGGCAGGTTTCAGTGTCTCGGATCTGTGCAACATCTAAAAAACAGGTAACCACACGATGTCTACACTCAACAATAAAGTCATATTTTAAATACATGTGTCCAACCAAAGTATATCTGTATCTGTAGTGTCCAGAGGTTCCATTTTTTAAAGTATTGGTTATACCTGTGAGCACTTGGTAAAATGTTGTACATATTGATTCCAGGTTTTTAAAATCCTTGTAAAATAAGTAATCAAAGAAATTCAACTTTCATTTTTTCTGCTTTGTCATACTGCACAAAAGACAGTTTTGATTTCTCTCTACTTCCAGCCGTGATTGTGCTGTTTCTGTAGAGGTGCAGGACTTTTTTCTGTAGTGAAAAATGAGCCTACAGTGAGTTAAAATGTGACGGGAGCAACCTGCTAAGTTCAGACGTTTAAACTGTAATGTATTGAATCTTGAATTTATTATTTTCTCTGTCCATCTTTCAGGTTTGGTGATGGATACACCATCATCCTGCGTTTGGCGGACACTAAAATCGACCCAGACTTATGTCCCGTCGACGCCTACATGACAAAGTCTTTTCCCAGCATCCAGCTGAAGGAGCGACACCAGAACGTGCTGCAGTACCAGCTTCCCTCACACACCTGCTGCTTGGCTCGTGTCTTTGATGTGCTGGCCAACAACTACGAGGAGCTGGGCATCATCGACTTCTCAGTTTCACAGACGACGCTGGACCAGGTGAGGGTGGTGACTGTGATGGAAAAAGGTGTAATGGTCATGAACAGGGGAGCTCAGCATCCTGAACATGTCACTCCAGTAATGATATTTTACATCAGACTTTGGTTTCTGACTAGTTTTTTTTGAAAGAAGCAGAGAATTAACAGGTTTAACAAGTATTTTTAAATCAACAACTAATAGGAATTTACAGATAAGACTCAAAAGAGCTGGCTGATCTGTTTAGTTACACACTTAAGAGTCTCATAGGAGAGTTTTGTTTCTAAATGAAGGTTCCTGTGACATAAACTCTTGTCTACAGTTCTCATCTCAGGTCTTTCTCAAATAAACTGACTCGTTTAATTTTTAAATACGTACTTAGCAATTATTTAGTTTAATAATTTTAAAGTGGTTTACACTGACAGCAGCAGAGACATTATAAGGGACTTTATTGACTTTGACAGTAATAACAAAATAAACTGAGAATTCGATCAAAAAAAGGGGTAAAGTACTGATAATCCAACCCCGTCTCCTTAAGCTATCTTAATGCATTATAAATCTTTTCCCTTTATATGTTAAACGGAAAAGTTACAAAGGTGTAAAATGTAGATTTGATTTGTAGCTTAGAGTTGTAGTTTGAGACTAGTTAGCTCACCTGTTTTATTTATTTAACCTTTAGTTAAACATTTAGAGCAAATTCTCTTTTACAAGGACACCCTGAGGACAGTATATAAAATTTTAAAAAAGCACACAAATGTTAATGTATACGTCAACAAATTATACAACAAACAGACCAAGGACATCAACAGAAAGGGCACAAAGTCAGTCAAATAGGATTTAAATAGATTAAAAGCTAATAGCACCTCTAATTTTAGTAGCTTCTGCAGTTTGTTCCACTCATGTGCAGCATAATAATTAAAATAGTTTTATAATGTCAGTTTTAACATGGCAATGTTCAAGGACCAAATATTCTTGTGACTTAGAACAATGTGAAGTTGATCTAAAAAGACATGTAGATAAATAATATACCGTTCTCTTCACACTGTCAACAACCACCATCCAACTTACCCATATAGAAGACAACATCGTGTTCTTAAGCCGTCCTCAGTAATGAAGCTAAGGACAGAATGATAGACTGGGTATGCAAATAATGATATCACCATAGTCTGTAACAGATAAAAGGTCGACTAGACTGTTTGCTTTCTGTAGTTCTGAGCAATACATTAAATTTTTTCTATTTAAAAAATACCAACTTGATGGCACATGTGGCCATTAAGCCAGAAACGAAAACATTTTCCAATTAGTTTAAAGTTGTATAATTAACTTTAGTGAACCTTTAGTTAACTTGTAAAAGCAGTTACAAACCACAAATGCCACCTTCATGCTTTTACTGGATACATTAGCATGAATGCTAAGATGTGATTTGAGTGGTGGCCTAGTGGTTTGTGAAGTGAACTTGTAACCGGTGTGTCGCCGGTTCGAGCCCCCGGACTGGCAAGAGGTTGAGGTGGAAAAGTGAGAGTGACTGCTTGTCCCAGTCACCACCACTGTGGGCCCTTCAGCAAGGCCCTAAACCCCTGACTGCTCCCCGGGCGCTGCACCGTGGCAGCATAGTTAAGGTTAACTTGAATAGGATGGATCAAATGCAGAGAAGGATCAATAAAGGTTAGATTATGATTACAACAACAAGACATGAGGGATATCTGACTGTCATTATGTTGATGGCTGACCAGACCAATAAGAAAACATTACATTTATTTAGGAATAAAACGCTGTGACACTAAAGCTACTTCATTTTTGTAGGTGTTCGTCAGCTTTGCAAAGGAGCAGACTGACGACGACCGTCTCACAGATGTCGTCATCAGCAACGGAACAGCACCACCGAACCTACCTATCCGAATGAACCCTCCCAGTATCCCACCACAATCACCGGTCACACCTCCTCAGCCGAGCAAGTCTCCGCAGCTGCCTCGGAAATCACCTGACGCCAATCCAAAAGCAGCTAAACCAAAAAAGGCAAAAGCTAGCAAGGTCAAATCTAACGGAGAGAAAAGCAACAGCATGGCAATGGTGAAGTTACCTCAGCCGAAGGAAAAGGCCCAGGAGACGCCTCGGACGAGTCGCAGAGGCAGCAGCGAATCAGACAGCAGCAACAAAAGTAGTGTTCAGGAAGGATCCAGTAAACCTCGAGGGTCTAAACGCAGAGCAAAGAGCTCGAGCAAAGATCCCTCTGCTCTCTTTATGGTCGGCACCACGTCACAGGACAGTGAAATGTGAAGTGGACCGATGAAACACGAGTGGACCAAAGACTAACTAAAGCTTATTACTCCCTGTATGTTCACAGTGTTCACAGCAACATGAGCTCTTCAGAGTCTGTCGGTAAGAAAGCAACAGTGGAAAAAATGGACTCCAGTGTTACTTTTAGAGAAAATGAGTCTTAAGGGTTAAATTTAACCTCTGAAGAAAGAACCAAAAGTCCTTCTTAACTGTGGCTTTGGTGTCTTGTTCACACATCTGTAGCTTTATACCCTTTACATGAGCTGATAGATCTGACACTGTGTCTTCTCTCTTCTGTATCAGCCTCATCTCTCCGAAGCAACAGTTTATTTATCCTCCATGAATATTATGCAGGACTCAGTGTTCCTCAGGACTCAAATCATTAGACCTCTTCTCATCTTTGTTTCGCAAAAAGCACTTTAAAAACGAAAATGCTGCAAATGTGTTACATGTGATTATTAAGATGATTTTATAGATCAGAAAGCGTTTGAGGGGTTGTTTCATAAATATACAGTATCTCTAATGGGGAGAGAATTCTAACAACAAGTTTATTATTGAATACTCCTTAAATACTTAATGATGAACTTTACATGTGTTATTGTTTTGTAAATCCCAAAATTATTTTGTCTTTGATCTGTAAAAATGTTTTATTTATTCCGTCATGTCGCCGGTTAACAGCTGGAGGCTGTCTAGGGGGAAAAGAGTCTGTCTGGTCATTTAGTTTTATAGTATCAAACTCAGGTTTTAATTTTCACCTTTCAGTGTGGCAAATATTTAGCAATCAGTACCTAAACCCTCTGGAAACCTCACTGAATTGTGAAAATATAAAACTACTGAACAAGCTGCAGACACACAGGCGTGACTCTACATTGTTTTAGCTGTAGCATAAATTCAAAAACAAAATGCCAAACACTCCAAATTCAGTCATAGAAGTAAGATTGAACAATCAGTGACACAACAACATTGCCTTTGGTCAACGGTTGTTTTTATAATTAACTCTTTATTTATTTCTGTAAAACAAAAGACACGACTGACTGCTGAATGTCCAAAGCAGGTTGTTACTGCACTGTAATGCACTGTTATATATCTACAAGATTGTTATTATAGTAGCTGTAGGCATGAAGAAAATATAAATGATCAGAAGGGTTTCATTCCAAAATGCTGTTTTTTAAAAATGTGGGGCGGTGTGATGACTGAGAGGTTGCAGCACATATCATGAGGGCTGAAATGCTCTCAGCAGCTGAGTGCTGTGATTACTCTCCTCTCTTACCCACATTTCCTGTCCCCCATCTGATAAAATAACCATTAAAAAAGGTTAAATGTATTAAAATGTGCTGAAATAACGCTCAACCTAAACTTTAAGCTGGAACTAATGAAGCTGGATGTGTCATTTTGGAATGAAAGTCTGCACCAGTGAATGTACACTTCTACTTGAACATTTATTTATCTATGCATCCATCTGTAAGATGTATGTTATGTCCTGAAAATATGCTAATATAGAAAAAAAATGTCTGTTGTGAATGTTTTGTCCTGAAAGAAAATAAAAGTGTTGGATTTCCAGTACCATTTTTAAAACATTGCTGCATGTTGTGAATTCAGTTTGTTGTTGTTTTTTTGTCGAGTCACTGCGGCGTGTTGGAGGTCAGGAGGTTTCTCTTCGTCATCGTGAGGATTAGTGGAGGTTTGACTGCAGGGGTAAGTGGAGGGAGCCTCCGTTGTCTGTTCACTCTGCAGCCACC
This sequence comes from Chromis chromis, assembly GCA_900302755.1. Lineage (NCBI taxonomy): Eukaryota > Metazoa > Chordata > Actinopteri > Pomacentridae > Chromis > Chromis chromis. The sequence goes on from OMNN01102443.1 coordinate 29,511, forward strand.
AGCCGATGCTTCTGCTACTGCTCCTCTGTTTAAAGGAAAAGAGACAGAAACTAAATCCACTGCTTTCACTGAGTCATTTATTTGAAGCCATTATTCACATTAACTTTTAACTATTGACACATTTACAAAACATGTTCAGTAAAAGCATTTTAACTGCTAAGGATTCAACTTGGGTTTGAGCAGGACAGATTCAGTAATGATATTTTCAGTCTTCAGTTACCAGAATTTGGACCATTAAATATCATTAAGTACGCAAAAAGAAAATCGGTGATGCAGCCTTTGTTAACTACGCCCCAAAGCTATGGAACGCAATACCTCTAGACAAAAGGGAAGCCAACTCAGTAGATCTTTTTAAAAACAAAGCTTAAAACATATCTTTTTTATGTTAGCCTTTAAACTTATTTAGATATGCAGGCTTAGGGGCAGAAGCTGAGGAGGATAGTGAAGGAAATGTCAGACGAGGCAGTTGGATCTAGTCAGTGGGTTAGGCCTCCACCTTCAGCACCCTCTATACACACTACCCCCTACCCGAACCAGGGTCTGTATCCCATCCCTACTTTCATCTTTAACTCTTCTACTTCTACCCCCTACCCGAACCAGGGTTTGTATCCCCACCCTGCTTTTCTTGGTGCAGCTGGTGAGAGGCTGGGGTAGGTGATGGTAGGGCCGTTTGTGGTAGTGTAGGAGAGGCATATAAGTCTTTCTTGTTAATGTTTTAAGTGTTTTTACCTTGCAATATTACAGATGTCTCTTTGTTGTAAAGCACTTTGAGCTGCAAACCTTGTATGAAAGGCGCTATACAAAAAAAGTTATTGTTATTATTATTATTAAGTTGAACCATTTTACAAAAAGTACAAGATATTGATGATTTGTTTTTTTTAAAGGGTTGAAAGTTGAGTTTAGTTTGTGAGATATGAGCATCAGTTGCTCTTAAGGACATATAAAAATAACAGCAAACAACAACATGTTAAAGAAATAATCTACCTACTTTTATCATACCAAGTGTAGTTTTTGACATTTTCCTGTTAAAGCTATTAAATACATCGTATAATGTTTTTTTGTTGACATTCCTATGATGGGTTAAAAATTTCACTTGCACTGGATGAAATTAAACAATAAAATGTGAAACTGACATTAACCAGCTCTTTCTATATCCCCTTATAACTCAGAAATAATAATAGAAAAGGTAATATTCTGCAAAACTGTACCCAAATCTACCAAACATACCTGTTTCCATCCGGCTGTCCGACACTCATCTCTCTGAAACGTTGCTCTCTAACAGCCACTAGGAGACTGTCAGGCTGGACTCGTCTCCATGGAGCTTCATCGCCGCCTCTCCTCTTCCTCCCCAGTTTCTGAGTGACCGTCTGCAGCAGAGCATCCAGGCTGGACAAAGAGATGTCAGGGAGACGGAACTCAGCAGACCTCTGCACACAGAAGAGGTAAATCCAGATTAATGATCTATAAAAAACAACACCCAATGCTCAGTTTTACAACAAAACTCAGCTTTAAAGCTTTAAAATGTTTTTGTTTTTTTTAAATCACTTTGTGTTCTACTAGTTTTGCTTATTTGTATTTTTGTAACGTCTCAGAATATCTGCTGCTGTTGGAGGCTTGTATAAACCATCTTTTCTGTAGTCCGGTAAGTATTTACTGTTCATAGGTTTCATTTGTAAACCCAGTTAAGGGTTTATTATGAGCCATTTAATTACTTTACATTTGTAAAGATTAAACAGAGCAAAAACATTTGATGCTGATGGATTTGTTTTAATACTCTAACCAAATTAAATAAAAGGGAAGATTCTCAGTGCAATCTGTCAAAGAATGACTTCAGTGTGATCTACACTCTTAATGTGTGGACATGAATCATTGTTCAGGAAGCTGCTACGATTCCTAGCTTTTAAAAACAACTTCCTAGTGCAAAATTTAATTGCGAACCACGCCAGACCTGGCTGCTGATAAAGATTGATATAAATCCTACAGGCGAGCTCTAGAGACTGAATATCGTACTTCCAAGTTGAGAGACATAGTTTTTTTTAAAAAGACCACAGTAAAGGTTGAAGTATCATGTGGAGCGAGGCCAAGAAACACTGGATCCTACATTTCCCATAACACCACTGCCCTTGTCTTTGAAACTCCACATTTTCAGCTTCCATATAAGTTTTAAATAATTTTGCAGTCTACAGATTTGGATGGCAGTATGCACAAGTGGGCTAACCCACATTTGGTCACATAATGATTTATCACCTTTATACAAGTCTGCAAGTATCTGGCTTTCATATGCCCAAATGGTCTAATCCTAGTCCATGATGACTGGCCCCCAGCAACCATGTGCTGTTTGTCAACAACGCCCATTGGATGATTACTGTTGAGCACAACTGGTCTAACCCGAGAATCTCATTGTTGAAAGACGGTGGGGAGAAATCGGTCTTCACCGCGGTGCATGATTGCTGCCCAAGCACTCCAATTGTTGATAGAAATGTCAAGTGATGATGAGGGGGATGCTGTGCTCTGTGTGTTCTTTCCCCTTCAGTGTTTTTAACTGGCTAAACAGCATACATTTTGTCCATGCAGTTTTGTTCTCTTTCAATAAAATGAGTTGGTGTTTTGACTGTTTTGCTGGTGCATCTGTGAGTTTCCATGCAGGTTGAAATGTACTAAATTGCAAAAAGAAGGAATCACAAATGGGTTAAAACCAGAAAAGTCAGCGAAAGTCTGTTGTTATTTGTCTGGATTGAGGCTGTAAGCTAATGACAGACTTGGGTACCATAGAAAGCCTTTGCTGGATAAATGATGGTGTTATGTCTGGAGATTAATGATAGCACATGAGTGCATAATGGAAATCCTTGAAACATTGTTATTCACAAATGGTCTAACCCACTAATTTTTGCTGCCTACTCCCCGGTTTTAGTGCATATGGCATTTCTACTGCATCATCCTATCAGGCCCACAAACTCCTAACACACCATGCTAAACTACAAGCATCCTGAACCTGACAGATTTAATGGTAACACAAAGATCCATTTTACATTATTACAAAACAGCTAAATGTG
>OMNN01102446.1:11985-23664 GCA_900302755.1 Chromis chromis
ATACAATACTTAACACATACCAGGCGCTTGACTAGTTGCTAATACTACATGCGTGGGTATTAAGGCAGATCCACGGTTTACTTTATACTGTCAAGCCCAATCATGAGGTAAAAATCCAAACTAATGCAAACAGATGTGCAAGATCCATCAACCTTCATCATTCACTACCTAACAACTACACCAAAAACTGAAATAAGTTAATGAACTTCGCTAAGCGCACATGCAATCCAATATGTAATCAACCATAACTGATGTAATTCCATTATTTCATCTCTTTCTGTCTATGTACACCCAGAAATCTGATTAGGTGTTGACAGCTCTTTTTCTTTTTTTTGGTTCAGAATCAGAAGCGGCAGGCAGCAGCAAAGTCAGTTCTGCCCATGGGAGCAGAGACCATCCAACAGAATAGTCAATAAAAGAGAGGCAGCAACATTGCATAGCTTCACAATAAAAGTTTAACTAGTGCCTCAGGGTTATATATCATAGCCGAGGACTTTTTCACAGCTCTCCTTTATGTGTCCTTCCCGTGGGCCCGAGGACAGTCGGAGGTCTGTGTGAGAAATCAGGCCTCATTCAATCAGAGCCCGAATCACTTAATCATGTTAACAGATAATCAAGAAGAAATTACTCTGGAGCTATTTTTCAAAAGTGTCATACTGCACACAAAAAAACTCAGTCTCCATGACAACAAAGTAACAAAATGAAATGAAATACTGTGGAGGGCATGTCCAAAAGAAATTCTTTATGATCATCTGTGGAAACGCTCATCTATCGCTAATCCATGTCAGGGAAATCCAAGCAAACTTAATACTTTAGGAAGTTTTTTACGTTATATTTTAGATAATTATGCATTTGAGCAATAAATTAATGTGTTTATGTACCAAGAAACTCTGAGAACAACACGACTGGGCAGCTCACCTCTTTCCTGCGGTCACTGTTATCTCTTTGCAGATGCCATTTGATGACAGCATGTGGAGATCGGGCCTGACACTCCAAGAAGGTGCTGCTTCCCTCCACCCCATACTGCACCATCTCCAGAGTGTTCTTATTGGCTGCAGGGCAGAGAAAAGGAGATATTTCCATGGCAACCAAAACACTTGATACCCTGAGCTCCCGAGTAACCAAAATCTCAGTTGTGGCAAAGTCCTTTTGGCTTTAATGGATTACTGCAAAGCTGCCAGAGTACAGTCATTACAGCTGGTAAAAAATGAGCAACCTGAACCGTTAGTGTCAACTTTTTCTGAGTTTATTAATCTTACCGTTGGAGTTGAAGCCTCTGCACTGGCGGATGGGGTTCCCGTACTTAACGTCCTGCCTCCGGCTACGTCTAAAGGGGTCAGACCAGTGTTGCCGAATAAGGAGAGAAAAAAATAATAAAGCAACCGCAAGCCATTCAAAGCCATTTAACAATACATAAAAGCCATTACTGGACTCAATATAAATGGATTTAACCACAAACCACAACCTTACTATGCAACTATCGCACTCCATTATGGGTTTTTACATTATTTACTTGTTTTAAGTATAGAATTTATTAGTGTCATAAACTACAGTTTACTCAAAAGACTGCGATGAATCTAACCAATAAAGATAAAGATGCCATTACAACAGCCGTTCAGCCATCCAGGCAGTCTGATCGGAGCATCATTCAACACACCAATTAGGTCAGTTGGTTAGTTATGGAGTCAGCTCATGCCAACAGTACTGCTGCTGGTGCTCACCTCTTCTGCGAGGCCGAGTACCGGGAGCAGGATTTGCCATCCCAGGCGCAGTAAGGATCTCTGGCCAGGCAGCAGTCAGCGCAGGCTTCACCGTACACATCGCAACGGTGGAGAGCCAACTGGGTCAGCCCGACTACAGACGACACGTACAGCTGTTGCTGTTGAGAGAAAAGAAGATGGAAAGTGGTGTTAAAAAACACTTTTAGACACTGATACAGAAATTGAAATAAGGGAAAAAGAGTTTTTTCATTATATGGGGGCTTTATCGGTCATTCTTACATTTCAAAAATTAGAAACTTTTAATGTTCAGATAGAGAATTGTTGTCCGATATTCAATAATTACACTGAAATTGCTCAATTTCATTGTTTGGATCTTAAAATTTTTAAAATTCAGTTGGAACAAAATCGGACATGAAAATTGAAGTTATAAGAATCAGACCTGAGCATTAGCAAATGAGTCAGAATATTAGAATTTGCACCTATCAATTTGAATTTGTGAAAACTCCCAAAACAATATAAAGCAAATAAAGGAAACTGACTATAATAAAAAATCAGAGGGGAATTCTGATGACATGAATTTAGATATATGGTTTTCCAAGTTAGTTGTTCAGTGGTTTGAATTCAACATAGTATTCAGCCATGATTAAATTTCACATTTAAATAACCAGTAGCTTGTAAAAATCCATTTTATGGTCACTATTTGCTTCCATACAAAGACTCCACAAACCCAGATATATGTAATGAGACAAACACAACTGCTGTACCTTTAGTACAGCAGCAGGCTCTGAATCATGTGGGACAATTCTGAGCTCATCTCTATCAGGTTGCCATCATGATTTTATGATCAGCTGTTTAAAATTCATCAAAATGGCAGGCTGCGTGTAATCCTAACTCTCTTTCTGCTGAATGATGTCATGACATGCGGAAGAGGCCAAGTATTTTAATCACTTTGAAAGAAAACACTGAACTTTTAATGCCTTTCCCATATTTCTTTCTTCATTGTCTCCCTGACTTATGGCTTTTCTATGAATTATGAGAAAGGAAGCGACGGGGATGTACGGCTGTACAGATGTAGCTGGTGACCTTTACAGTTTATATCATTAATTTCTTCAGAGGGAGGTTTCTTTTTTCTTTATGCGAGTCAAGGTTAAGAAAATCTGTTGCCCAGACACGCTTACCCTTTTGGATGAGATCTTCATTGTTGTTATGGGAGTAGGGACCTTGATGGAGGAAATAATAACAGTGAGCACAGTGTGTTATCTTTATGAAACACCAGCAAAGCAGAAAAAGAAGGAGGCCAAGAAATGTATTATAGCAGGGGGGAGGTGTAGGAAAGGCAGAGAGAGTAATCAAAGCTGACCTTGAAAACCTCCACCTCCTCCAGGACCAGCTCCTCGGTCTGCAGGTCATCTCTGGGCAGCACGATGACTTTCTGAACCGTCCCCTTGTCTGTGGACCACAACACACACCTATCAGCCGCACACCTGCAACCTCACACCCCTCCGCCTGTCAACAGCCCCTTGGATTCCCATTTTATTCTCTCAGCAGCCTCCAACGAGGGATAATCCTCATATCAACAGGCTGCACTGTACTCCTCATCACATGGTTCCTCTTCAGGTTAACCTTTCCTCAATGACGCAAGGCCCTGTTCCACCCGGCGTGCTAACCACCGCCACTGTGACAAACCTTTTCTGTCACTCTCGCCTTGACCTATTCATTTGGACGCCGTACGACATTCTTTGGCGTTTCCCCGCTATGTGTGATTTCTGCAAAAAAAAAAAAAAGTTCTGGGATACCTGAGATTTATTATGACTGGGGCTGAATGGCTGCCTCTGACAGCGGCTGAAAGGACACACATTCCTCCACAGTGGCCGCCATCGCACACAAACCCATTACTCTCCTCCTTGTAATGCACAGATGAACAAAGAAGCCGGTTTAGAGGCGTCATACGCAACATGTGAGGGCGGCATACTGTGCGGCGGCTGCTGTCACGCAGGGGCCTTATTAAAGGTTCTAGACATGCAGACAAACAGATAATCTCTCTTACACCAGTGGGCAAGATTAAGGTGATGGATATGCTAACTACACCCCTCCTTCCTCCTCCTCTGTTCCTCGTCTCTCCCCCCCTGCTGCTGATCCACCCCTGCCCTCCAGGTACAAATCTCCTGTTGTTTACTTCATGTGAACAGAGCGAGGTACCGACCCTTTGATTGGTTAAATTTCCACTCGAACACAAAAGGCAAGAATGCTTTTCTCTTAATGATAAATGATTGCAGTGGAGACAAGCCCTCCACTTACATGGGATTTATATCCAGGGGGGGGATTCTGCTCTTCATTATTCAACTTCCCACTGACACTGTCGTTCAGCATTCTGACTCTGATCAAAGGGTTCATGTACACACGTTAAAAATAACCCCTTACAATGCTGTGATTTCAGAAGCAGACAAAAAAAGAACTGAGTTGGCTCTAGGCATCATTTCAATCACATGAAATCACATTTAAAGTTGACAAAACACTCACCAGTTCCTAAGAAGAGCACTTCATAGTTGCCATCCGCAGCTGTCACCTGGTCCACTGTGATGGTGGTGAACTCATAGTCCACGTTGGTCCGAACCACCAGGGGGCGCTTGTGCACCGGGTACACAGCATTGTGCATGGCAGGGTGATTCCTCATAAAGTTAATCACTTCATCTGGATAGTCCTTCGTGGATTTCATGTTGGGAGTGAACGTACCTCCGGGGCACTGGAGGAGAAACATTAACAGTCTAAACCAAACAAAACTAAATGGACATAATCTCATAAAAAAGCCTATCTTGCTGTAATATTTGGAGTTGGGTTATGCTGATGCCTGCATCTTGCTCAGGTGGTTTCTATTTGAGGTCTAAGTCAGAGAGAAGCTGCTGTTACACCATCTTGCTGTGGGATTCATGTGTGGGGTCAGCGTAGGGTGAGGCTCACCGTGCCGGGGCGAGGGTAGGGGATCTTCCCTGTGTAGGCCACCCACTGGTAATTGGGACCCTCCTTGTGGGCAAAAGGTCCATTGAAGACCATGCGGATGTCGGCCATGGAGTACACACAAACCGCAGAGCCTTTGAACACAGAGCTGTGGAGCAAAAGTGAAAAAAGAAAGAAATATAACGTAAATTTATCACCCAAAGTAACAGAGACAGAGCAAGATGCAGTATCTGTTAAAAGTGCACTAACCCAGAGACGGAGAAGACTCCATATATCACAGGATTTTTTATATCCTGTGTTGGCTGTATGTAAACATCTCCTGCGAGAGAAAGAGAGAGAAGTCGGGTCAGTGTAAAGAAAATGGCTGAAAGAAACATCACGCTCCACCGCACAAGCACTCTTCTCCACTAATATTTACACAGGTTTCACTCAATCCAGCCACTCTGGACCAGAAAGGCTGCACCTCCCTGGAAGAAGTGATGCACAAAAAGATAAACTTTCATCTCTGTTGAAACCACATAGTATCTACTACTGGATTTGATAATGAGCACAGTGAGATGTTGCGTTGTGTTGGAGAAATATCCACAATAGCACCAAAATAAAGGTCGGGGTTGATGTGAGAAGTTTTGTGGTGATTATTAGGGCTGTTTGTGTGAATTAGGGTAACATTAGTTGGGCCATATTAGTTTTTAATAAGACTAAAGCTGTGTCCAAATTGCTCCATTCTTTACTCATTCACTACTTCTTATATAACAGACACATAATAGTTTACTTAGCTGTAAGAAAATCACATCATGACATACATTTGTAGACTCATACAACCGTAATAAAATGCAATACAGTGCATGTTAGTAGTGCGCATACTATACTACTTGTTTCTTTCCATAATTGCATTTTCGTGATCACTTTATAATAAGTGAGTATAGTCAGAAAGGAAGACAAACAAGTTCACAAAAAAAAAAAAAATCGGCTCCTTTTTTATTAGCTGCACCCTCAAAATTGTTAATAATAAATCACTTTGCATGTTGTGCATAACATAAACTGATGTACTAACCCATCACCTAACCATCCTAAACGAAGCAATCCAAGCCCCGAACATGGACATCTAAGTTAAAGTTGAGTTACAAAAGCAACAGCCTGATTCTCTACAGTCTAGACTGGAGAAACATGCATTCTAAACCACCTGAGATTCCTCAGAAAACGAAATGTGCAGGGATTCTCCTCTTCCTGCATCCATAGTTCATGTCTTCCACTTCCAGGGTAAGGAAACATCTCTTCTCTCCCAAAGGAGAACTGCATCATATACTTTAATGCCAATTCTGTAGGTCTTTAAATCACAAACGCTCCGACATCGGACACTGCCTGATTTAAATTATCCTGTTGTTGATAGCCAGTAAAGGTCCACAGCAACAAATAAAGAGGGGCTAAACGCATGATGGGTGATAAGTCTTTCTGCTGTTCAGTACCTGACCTAAATACTAGTCCCAGGAGGCACGTTCACTACCTACAATAGGACAAGGGCCTTCAGCATGGAACAGGGAATGTGTTCCCAACCTTGCTTTACAGGGAAATGACCGGGAGTGAAAATGCAATTGGTGAAAAAGTGAAGGTAGAAAAGCTAAAAATATGACTATTAGAGTCTGGAAAGAGTGGCAACAGAAGGTGAACTGAGTAAATGCTGGAAAAGAGTATACCAAGATTTATGTGCTCACAGTCCCATATAGACCGGCATGAGGAATTAGCTGTCAGGCGGCTATGTAGATAGAATGATGCATGGATGGGCTGAGCATTGTCTTTGAATCTACACTGCTGGGTTCTGTCCACATTAGTGAGGCTATACAGTCAACCCTTTCTCTGGGGACTGACTGCAGCCGTGAGCTTATTCCTGGAGAAAGCGATACAGCTCAGAGATCGTCCTTATTCTTGACTGTCTACCAGATTCACACCCATCCGCACTCACGCACCACCAGGCCGTCTTCCACAGCTGCCAAGGCCAGAGCGGTGGAACGGTCATGGGTTAGCATGGCAGCAGCATGATAGCTTGTAATGGGTGTCACACAACACACGATCCTTGTCATGACATACAGCTGTTGTGCTGCAGAAATGGCTGGTTTGCACGCGAGAAAAACACAACTGCATGCATAAGCACACAAAATACCTCTATTGCCAAGATAGAGTGATCATAGCTCCTATAGACTAGAGTCAGTAAAAACAGGATCTAGGCTTCAGGACAAAAAATGCTACGTGATGTGCAATAAAAGCTATCCTGACAGGGCAGTGATGACTTCGCTCCAGGGGATATTGCATGTTAATAACAACTAGGAAAGAATCCAGATTCCACAACCGTTTTTCCTATGTTTGTATGGCAATAAAATCTCGGCCGCCATACATCCCATTTCCTCAAAAAAGATTTCATTTTCTGCTTGATCAGCCTTTGTGTTTTGGATTAGTTTCTTAGTATCGCCCCCTCTTACTCTGTTGGACTTTTCTCATGCTCTCTGCCTTTTCAATCCCCCCCGGCTATTGATCAGATCTGTTTTTTAAAGCATCCATCCTATAAAATATAGGAGCTACTTGAATAAGAAAGTATTTGAACAGTTTTAAATCACTGTGGGTCATTTAGGTACAAGTGGTCAGGTGAAGCCAATAATGTCACATATTCCAACTGTGAAAACTCTCCAGGTCTCGGGCGTGCTTTGTCAAAATGTTTTTCTACACGAGACTTCCGCGAAAGACAACAGCTGGTCTGGACATTTCGACAAACTCCTCAGTAATGACTTTTATAGTCATCTTAATAACTTTTACAGAATGGGGGAAAGTTCAAGAGTTTTTTCAGTCAAGTGTGGCTCTGAAAACGTGTCCGGGCTTGAAACAATCCTCAGCTGTGCAGTGTAAAGCATCTACAGTGCTTCTGAAATACATGACAAAGTATTAATGCATGTATGTGCACTTAAGAAAATATGCTTAATGGACTTCCTGACAAGAAATAGATGAGAAGACTGATACCATCCTTATAAGTGTACAGTAAATATGAGGCTTGAGCCAGCAACCAGTTTGCTTAGTTAACCACAGCGCTCTCAAATCTTTATCTTAAATATAAACGACAATACAATGTAATCATAGACTGTACGTAAAAGACGGACGAAGCCTCCAGGTCTGGAAAGGTGAGCCGACATGGAAGTGCCTTAAACCTGAATTCTTCCTAACAGTCAACAGAGGGCGCCTCCTCTGGTTCCAAAAGGAGGTCAGATGATATAGAACTCTATGAGATACTGACCCTAATTCCCACTTGATTTGTTACCTTCGTAAACTATTTTCCAAAAGAGTTTATGGCCTCAATCGCTAGTTTCAGTGCCTTACACCTGCATTCTTTGTCATGGTCAGCAGGGGGCGCCTCCACTGGCTGCAAAAAGAAGCAAGATTGTGCAGAAGTCTACCTTACTTTTAACCTGATTTGTTATCTGAGTAAACATTTTCCTAATGCATTTATGATCTCAAACACTAGTTTGTAGTCCCTCTCAACATACCATAATGTTCATTTTGTAAGCTATGGTCCAAATTTACAGTAAAATAGACAATAAAGCAGGATATGTTTTAGCGCAGGGATATTGTATTGGCAGCATGCTTTGAGATCCACCCCTCGCTCATTATATCGGGTTTCAAAAGAGTACAGTGGAGGCTGCCAAATGCCAAACCCATGGCTTCAAACAATCCAATGGGTGATGTCACAGTAGCTACATCCATGTGTTATGTATAGTCTATGAGTATGGTGCCTCCTTGCTATGCGTATTTCGACTCCTAAAAAAGTAATTTGACATTATGCGAAATATGAGGATTAGTTTCCTTGATCTAGATGAGACTATCAATACCACCCTTGAAACTGTATGATAAATATGAAGATGGCAGCAGGAGCCAGTTAGCTTAGCTTAGCATAAATACAGCAAAACACACAAAATTAGCTCATCTAGATCAGCACAAAGGTTGTTTAATGCCTCCCAGGACCTTTAAAATAAACACATGATTTGATAATTGCCAGGCAAAACCACAGTCTTGTTTGCACTTTGTTTTTTATATGTTTTATTGTGTTTGACAGTGAGTTTTAGTAGGTACATTTTGTTACCTTCGGACAGTTGCCAGGCTAGCTGTTTTCCCATTTGTATCAGTATTTAAGCTAACCAGCTGCTGACTGTAGCTTCATTTTGATGGACAGATGCGAGAGTGGTATCAATTTTCTCATCCAACTCTCAGCAAGAGATCTAATTAGTGTATTTCCCAAATTACCTACATCCAGTGAGTGGGCAGTAGTTTAAGGCCCATTCGCCCTTGTGAAATCCTAAAATTTCAACTTTCCTCCGTAAAGACAAACTCTCCAGCGGGAGAGCTTTATAAACATTCAAACTAGACAGTAAATGTGAAGCCATTAGCATGAAACCCAATCATATCCAATTTACTGTCCCCTCTAGGAGTCCTTGGCAGGGATGGCTGCATGTGTAGTCTTTCCCTCTCTCTGGGCATGTCTATCCTGGCATGCCTGCCCTTGTTCATTCAACAACTTGTTCCACTACACATTTACAGCCTTATTCAAGCAATATCCTAAAATTCATCATCACTGCCAAACACTGACTCTCCAAAACAGAACCACTCTGCAAGCTGTGTCTGTGTCAACACTGACCTAACTGGTAAAGACAGAACCCTCGTTTGTAAAGGCGAAGCCAGGCCATTCCAACTCAGAACCGCTTTCTTGTTGTTTGTGTGAAGAGGTTTTCAAGTGTATGTCGCTCTGGCAGTTGTAGGAATGAAATAAATGTCCCCTACAAAAACAAAGTAGTGGTTTTAGAACTTAGGGCTGGTAGAGATAAAAGCAAGGAATGTGTCAGCGAGATAGACAGACAACAAAAAAAACAAAACGATTGTGGCATGGCACTTTTCATTCTTGAGATTAGCTCAAGAGCAACAGTAGCCTCACGCATCGGTCCCCTATCACTCTTTGACTCTATTTTAAACCAGTGGAGACAGACAGACAGAGAAAGAGCTTCCCCCGGAGAGCCTAATAGTCTCACAGTCACAGACATTCCTGCTTGGTGATCTGATCTGCTCGCCAACGGGCTGCCTCCTTCCACACACACAGAAAAAAAAAATCCCAGACACTTTTGTTTAAGACATCTTGAAAGAAAATGACAACTACAGTGGTGGGATTATATATGTTATTCGCATTACAGCTTGGTGAATGGGCCATATGATGGGAGTGGGCTGCCATATGTATCCAGTACGGAGCTTTGGTATGTGTGTGTGTCGGTGTGTTTGCAATCTTGGCAGGTGCTGCAGTAGAAACAAACCCTGCAGTCGACTGTTCTCTACTTAATATTTCAGATGTGATCATACATGACAGATACCTGAAAATGAATACGTCTAAAATAAATCCAGGCATGTCATTTTTATTTGTTTTGCAATTCAATACACGCTGTCAAAATGATTAGCTACATAAAAAAAGAGATAAAGTGTCAGTCACAAAATGGGATGTAACAAAGGTTCTTGTCTGAGGATTTAATCTTTTTCGGAAACTGTGGCATTTTTATGTGAAAAACATATATTTTACAACTCTGTGTCACTGATTGACACTATAATGTTTCAATTATACACATATGTTATATGTATATACTGATCAGCCACAGCATTATGACCACTGACAGGTGAAGTGAATAACATTGATCATATTGGTACTATGTGGTGTTCTGCTATAAAACCTTGGATTTTAACATCTGTGTTTATGAGACGTAGATACCCAAGTAAACATTGTCTCAGAAAAAGAACACTCCCTCATGCAAATGGCAATCCCAAATGTCACTGGCCTACCCCCGCAGGAAAATGCACCCCACCACATGGCAAAAACATCAAACAATCAGGGACATCTTGAGGAACATGACAATGGCCCAAGATGTTGATTTGACCTCCAAACTTCCTAGACCCCATTCTGATCAAGCATCAACAGGATGCAGTGGAACAAGTTTGATTGACAGAGGCCCCACTGCACAACCCAGAGTACCCCAAGGATCCACTGTCAACGTCCTGGTGCCAGACCCCATAGGACACCCTGAGAGGTCCTCTTGTCCATGCCCAATGGTTCAGAGCATTTTTGACCACATAAGGGGGACCAACACAATATTAGGCAGGTGGTCATAATGTTATGCCTGATCGGTGTATCGATATCTGGAAGTCACACAGTAATTAAAATGCTACATTCTTTTGGCATAAACAATGTTTATTCTTCTGATAGCCTCCACCTTTTGGCCTGTCAATGGGTAGCAAACCTCAATACTACCCTTAGAAGCCACTGGAGGCCAAAATAGAGCAAACAGGAGAGTAAACAGGACTTATATTACAAATTAATGCTAATATTGCTGTGTGTCTGCTCAGTGTGGTAGGAGCCAGGGACCTTGCAAAGTCAATCTGAACCCAAACCATAACTCATATGATGAAAACCATGCATTATGAAGCGTAACATTTTCTATTTGGAAACACATTTTCTACTTGCCAGCAAATTCTTAGTAACGCTGAACTGACAGTGTAGCTGCAGATTATTCACAGCGATCTTCTCCCCAGATGAATGTGGGTTTTATTGTGGCATTGAGTTTCGCTGCAGCTGAGCTCACACATAAACAACAGAGCAGAGAACTCCATATGAGCTCCTAAGCTGCAGATACAGAATGTGTCTGTTTCCTCTGGTGCGCAGTTTCTAAATAACCGTCTGAGCCGCGTCTGCCTCGGTTTCATGCCGGTCCAATCACAGGAGATCTGTGGTGTGATCCCATATCAAGTGTTTAGAGGTCACACTGATGCAACAGGCTGCATGCAAACAGTGCTATTTCTCTGACACGTCTTGAACTTACAGTGACTGTTTTGACTGTACTGAACTTTATTGTGTGTTGCTTAAAACTTAGAAGTGAGACGATTAAATGTTTTGTCACTGTCAGTGGTTTTGGAGCACCCAGCTAAAATAAAAACC
>OMNN01102447.1:0-11361 GCA_900302755.1 Chromis chromis
TTTAAATTATTATTATTCATTTTCATCCGGTTGGAGTTCCCAGTTTAACTTTACAGTTTTGCACTAATATGAATTTTTCTAATTTTTCTTTACATTTCATATTGTGCTGCATTTAACAATGACATACAGTTAAAATTAACTCATCAATCATGAATCATTCATCAGTTGACTGATAGATAAATAGCTGTTCATGGCAGCCAGATTTTACACTATTGTTCCTTCATGGCCAGGGCACTTAAGACAAAGCAGAATTGAAATTCATCGTCATGCCATCAAGGACAACCAGCCACACACCATTGTGTCAGTGTGTTTATACTGACATATGAGCTTCTTTATTCCTGTTACATTAGGGCTGGCTTCTCCTTTCATGCTTGTTTGTTTACTTCCTTTAACACCTCCAGGCTTCCCCTGGTAACCTCGTGTTTAATGTCACTACACTATGAACTGTGGGTAATTCCCTCAGGCAACGTCTGCAGAGATGCAGACTTTGGAAAGTGCATCAAGGCTAAAAATGTTTGCAACAGAGTCCTCATGCACTTGAAGGTTTGACAGTGGGATAGACCCTCAGCCCGCATGGACTTAAAGTCGGGATCGGGTCACCAAGTTTTAACATTTACCATTAACCCTCTGAACTCCAGGAAGTTTCTGGGCTTTTTATCTGCTCCTGTCACATTTTTACTCACTGTGGGCTCATCTTGAACTTGAATATAAAGTCCTGCACCTCTATGGAAACAGCACAACCATGAATAGAAGTAGAGAGAACTGAGAAATGTTATTTTGTTGAATATGACCAGTTATTTGGCCGTATAGGTGATTTTTGATATTTTTTATTTTACAAAAAAACTGAAATAAATCTGGAATCAACATGAACA
Organism: Chromis chromis; assembly: GCA_900302755.1. NCBI lineage: Eukaryota > Metazoa > Chordata > Actinopteri > Pomacentridae > Chromis > Chromis chromis. The sequence continues at coordinate 873 of OMNN01102447.1, forward strand.
TTTTTCCAAATGCCAACAGGTGTTACCAATACTGGAAAAAAAATGGTGGCATCACATATTATAGATATTTTACTACTTACATTTTAAATTTGTGTCCATACTTGTCTCATATCTGTTCTGTGTAAACACTGCCTGCAGTTCAACCCAGTTTATCAAAAAAAATCCCAGAATTTTTGCCATGTGACTGTAGGTTACAGCTGAACCACAAAGGCCTTCTTGGTTGCATCAAGGAGTGCAAATTTATTTCTTTTTTACAGAATCTGGTTAAAGCAAATGGTTTATTTTTGGCAGAATTTTTAATTGATACATGTCAAATAAAGTTATTTTGATGAAATATCATGATTTTAAGCTTAGTTAAGTTTTCCAATGGAACAACACATCACGGATGAGTAGTTCAAGGACTGTCGGAAAATTGAAAATCGAATTATTCTTCCCGTTTTTACAGTTTCTTTCTATGATAAATGGTGCAATTTGGTAGCAGGTTTTATTGCTGTTCTCCAGCAAAAAATCCATTAATATAGGCTCAGCTCAACTCAAATGTCCCATTAAACCATGCCTCTGTGATGGTGAAGCATCATGCACAACACCAAGACCTGAAACTGAAGCAGCTAAATAAAATTGAGGCATCATTTTCCTGCATTTACTCCTGTGTCTCTCCCACTATGACATGTCAAAATGCCTTCAGTGAAAAAGGCTCATTTTGACACAAAGATGTCACGCTGCCCTGTGGATGTTTACAGCGAGCCTTAAGGGAGTGTCTCACTCAGACAGATCGTTGAGGAAGTTTATTGTTTGCACTGTCAATTCGAGCGCACCCTCTGCACACCTGCACGAGATGCTCCGATAACGGAGACTCTAATTTATACACCGGCTGTTGTTTTTGTTATGCAACATGTGCGAATGATAGTCAGACAAAATCGGCACGCTGCATTGAGGGGGATGTTCCAACATGTCAAAAATCATTTCATGCAGGCGTGCACAGATAAGCGACGGCAGATTATCTTTAATGGTAAAATGTTGCGAGCAGACACGAAGCAAAGATTAGAACAAAGTGCAACAGGTTTGAAATGATTTTGCATTTGTTTGCTGCACATCTGAATTCCAAACTAAAACACTGAGTGGAATATATTGGAATATCTTATCTCATGCATTTACATGTTCATTATCGGAAGCTGCCGGGCATGAAAAATATTTGAAACCGTTTAGCCTCATAGACTAAATCTACTTCTAGTGCTGCTTTCTTCTTTCCTTTTGGGCAACTATCGGTCAAATTAACCCCAGAAACAAATCCAGCATCCCAGTGAACTGTGCTGGGGAAGGAGCTGGAAACAATAGCTGACATTCCCCACATTCGCTCCAATAACCCCGCCACACACACTCGCAGGGGCATAAACACACACGCATTAATCCCACCGCCACACACACACTCGGAGAACACACGCACCCCCACTTTTTTAGCCCGCTGCAGTCCCTAAGCTACATGCTAAGCCCTGGGCCATACAAGGCGGATCCTCTCTGCTCTGCTCTGACATACTTTTCTTTGTGCTTGAAAAGAATCTTAGCGCTGGCGGCGGGCCAGTGTGTGCCGCCTATTCATACCACGGGGCTCAGTGTGCTACTGCGAGCCGGAGTGGTCTGCTATCTGCAAAAAGTCAGCTTTTCAGGAACTAGAAGGGGGGAAGAGGCTTTATTTTCTAACATCGGGAACTTGTTCTGCACTTGGAGGAGAGGATTCAGATGTTTGTTTGGTTGCTGCAAAGCTACGCTGATACCTGGAGCTCTGATATCTGTTGTAATATGAGCGTAGCCTTCATTTCCTGCAAGCATTTCATCATGAGGTGCATATATGATTCATTTTTTTCATAATTTTAAACAGGTCATTCCATGACAACTCACCAAACCCTCCCAGTTCATGTCATGGATTCTTATATCATGTAAAAACTTCTATTCGTTCACAGGACCTTGCCAAATCCCAAAACTCCACTCCAAATACTTCTTTAATTTGGCCCTCGGAGCTAAATTTCATCATTTATGTGGTTCCTTCCTCACCTAGTTGCTTCTTTTTCATTGGTTTGGCTTGAAATTTGCACTGAACATCCACAAAACGCTCAACTGAACAGTTTTTGCTGAGGAAATATGGGGCAACAGCTAGTCCGGCACTTTGCAAACTAACTAAATCTGCATACTAGGAAGAAATAATCTGTAAAATAGTCATTTTTACACGCAAACAAGTAAGTAAGCTTAAGTTGTGTTGCTAAGCTAATTTAGCTAGCCTTTCCCCATTTCCAGGAAGAAAATAAGTACTCCTTTAACACTTCAACCAACAGTCCAGGTTGTATTTGGACACTTTTTTTCTTTTGACTCCGTGTGTCAGCACATTTATTTGAAATAAACTGCTATAATAAAATCATAAGCTTCTGAGCTCCAAGCTGTTTCCTTGCGTTTTTCTCTCCTGTCACATTTTTACTCACTGTGGGCTCATTATTCACTGCAATATGAAGTCCTGCACCTCTATGGAAACAGAACAACCATGAATAGAAGTAGACAGAACTCAAAAATGGCTTCTGTGCAGTATATGACAGTTTTGATGCCTTAAATACTGTATAAAAAGTTATGTCAGAAATCCTTAAAAAAGAAAAAAAGAAAATTTAATTTCTTTGATCATTTGTATTAAAAAAATAAATAAAAATGAAATCAACACATGCAACATTTTTCCAAGTGTCCACAGGTGTTACCAATTCTGGAAAAATGGTAGCTCTACATACTATAGTTATTTTATTACTTAAATTTTTAAATTGTGTTTCCATACTGTCTCCTGTCTGCTCTATGTTACACTGCCTGCAGTTCAACCCAGTTCCACTGAAAGTATCTGAATTTTTGTGATGTAACTGGAGGTCGCAGCTGAATTATGTATGACTTTTTTGTTGCGCTAACATGTGCAGAATTTTTAGTTTTTTGCAGAATCTGTTTAGACCAAATGGTTTATTTTTGGCAAAATTTTAAATGGTACACGTGGAATAAAGGGATTTTGATGAAATGGCAAACAATTTTAAGCTTAGATTTGAATAGTTTTCCCAACATAACATCACATTTTTACGGTCTCTTGCTCTTATAAATGGTGGAATTTCTGGGAATTTTTAAAAACACTACATACCTTCCAAACCCACCAATAAGTTATGGGGTTTAGAGGGTTTGAGTGCGAAGTTCCTTACTTGTAATAAAAGTGCATACAAAGCAAAACAGTACCTTCGTACCTTTTCTGTCACATATTGGGACACCTACTTGTTGAGTCACGATCTGTTTCCTACTCTAAGAGCCCAAGAAATATTTGTTTTAAGGAAAAAATGGTGTTAAATATTAACAGGTTTGAGTGCACAGTCAAAAATAAATGTGTAACTGTTCAAATACCTATGATCCAGGCTGTATGAGTTTTACAAAAGAATAAATAACATATTATTTGTATTGCGTGCTTTTTGGAACACAACTGCAACCAGCCTGTCAGGTTTCAGCTTCCCCTACACAAGAGGCTCAACGCAGCCGCCAAGGGAATAAGGCCAAGTTCAAAAAGACAATCACATGGAACGAGGACAAGGAGAAGCACAAAGAAAGGTTCAGTAAACCTGCCATGTGTAACTCCAGACCTCAAATTCTGGCAGTGGCAGTGAGTTTCTTTGTCCTGGGTGTGAATGTAATCCTGAGCTCCAGCACTGTTAGAGCCTTTCACTACTGAGCCACAAACATCAGAGTCCTCAGGGTGCAGGGAGAGTTTCCACTGGAACCACATGAGATGGATTAGCAACTGTAATGCAAACTGAATGGGATCTTACATCCTCTGTGAACTTGGTATGCACATGACTGTATAGTGCAATCCGCTGGTTCCCAACGTTTCTCACTCGTGACTCTTTATTTTAATGCTTGTCACAAGTTGCATGTAACTAGTGATCATATAACTAGTGTCACGATACCTAAAATTCCCGTTTCATATTGACCTGAACAGTGTTTTGCTAAAGTTGATGTGTGTTCGTTTGCAGCAATCTGCTTCCACTTCCTGCAGGTACAGTGGACATACCAACTGCTTTATTCTATCCAGCAGCTTTCATATCCTCAAGACATGGCTGCGAATCCAAGCACTGATGCCGACCGTCCACAGCTTGTGGATAAAGCAGATGAACAAAGCAAAATGTGGAGTTATTTCGCTTACGTAGCCAACAGTGAAAGCCCATGGACGCCACAAAGTCTGTCTGCAACATACTTTGCCAGCTTTGCAGACGAAGCATCTCACCAAAGATATGCCGACCTGTTTAAAGAATTCATAGAGCGACAGGTTCGAGAATGTGCCCTCGAATATGAATCAAATGAGCGTGATTTATTTGGTTAACTTGAAGAGGTAATCAGCTACAAGCAATGACGACTGCTTAACTTTGATCGTTTTAGCTGACTGACCAACATGGCAAACATTTCTATATGCATGTCTGTGAAGGTTCTCAGTCATCCAGGTCATGGTTATCCTTGTAGTTTCAATCGTAGCATCTGGACTTGCTTGAGTTTCTCGAAGACGTTCCACCTCTCATCCAAGAGGCTTCATCAGTTCTAAACTGACTGGTTGGGAGTTCCAGATGTTTATACTCTTCAGGATCCATTAACACTATTGAAGCTTCAGTCTGCTGGGTATGTGTAGCCCCTCCCCTCATTATGCGAGTCGTTAGGTCCTTCCCTCTCACAATGGGATTTGTTAGGGTCCTTTGTGAAAGGGTTCTATTCTTCCTGGGTAGAGAATATAATACTGCATGGTAAACAGGTGAGAGGTCCCCACCCCAATCACTCCTCATCCCCACCCTCACCCCGACTGGTCGAGGCAGTTGGCCGTCCTCACTGAGCCTGGTTCTGTCTGAGTTTTTTTTTTTGTCCTTCCCAGTAAAGGGGAGTTTTTTTGGTTCTTTCCAACTGTCACTGACTGCTTGCTCAAAGTGAATCCAAAGGAAACTTTAGATTTGTTGGGTTCTCTGTTTAAAATTTGTAAGGTGTTCACCTGAGATGACATATGTTGTGAATTAGCGCTAGATAAATAAAATTGAAATGAATTGAATATCATTTAATTTCTTTTCCTAATGTTTTAGGTTTTCGCTGCGGTATCATTTCAGTACCTGTATCAAAATATTTAGACAAATACTGTATCGAAGTCAGAATTTTGATATGTGACAACACGTGATTACTCCTTCTTAAAAAAATAAAATAAAAATGTGCGTAATAAACTAATGATACAATTCAATACGATAAATCTTTATTAATCGCAAAGTGGGGAAATTGGTATTGTTACAACAGCAAAGGGAATAGTGCAAACATTTAAGAAATATCAGTAGAAAAAAACAGAAAAAAAACAGAAAAATATACATAAGTACTGCTTCGGATAATACTGATAGAGAAGTATTAATATTGCACAGGGTTTTTAAAAGTTAACCCAACTCCCTCAGATGGATCTTTTGACCACCTGTGCTGGAAACCCTGGAAACCACATCCACTAATAGACTTTCAGAACCATCAATAATCTGCTGGCAGCTTTCCACTGCAGGAACTTGGGGAAGGTGCAAGGTAGTTCATGGGAACTGCCCCGTAATTGACCTTTTTAGCCTTTGTGTTGGATCCAAAGCTTCAACTGCAACTTTGACTCAGCGCATGCCAAAAAACACAACAAATAGTACATGCTGGACGTACTGAGCATGTAGGAAATAGAACAATGGAGGGTTTGTGTTAGCCTATATGGCAAAGACTCAAGAAGGCAAAAAAAAAAAAAGGAGATGCTTGTCCTCTCCAAGTTTATCCAATCAGCGTTTGTGACCTTAAAGTTTCACCAATCAGCAGAGAGACCAACACAGCAGTTTTTCCAGAATTACCTACCCTGATGTAACCAGGTTCTACTGGTTCTTGCACAAAGATACCACCTTAAAACAGCCTTGTATGATCCATCATTCTAGCTCCATGTGTAGTCACTATTCAGCCCATGTCTGTATCACTCAGGTGGAGGGTTTCTAACATCCTGACAGATAGTGGCGTGTTTAAGTGTTCCATAATATAAGCTGAACACAGCAATAAAGTTTAAAGTCAGTGAAGTGGCCCTTCAGCTACCTCGAGGGCTGGAAACTCAGCAGTACTTGACTGAGAGCCACTGGTCTTGGCAATAATTATCTCCTATAATAATGGAACAAAGAGGATCTTTGTGTTAATGTAATGGAGCTTCGGAGGTCAGTTAAATCCAGCTCTTTAGGTAGAAATACTATCCTCCCTGTAATCCAAGAGCCGTTGTTCATTCTGACAGACACACACTTGGGAGAAGGTAGAACAGCATTGTACCATTTGGTGTACAAAGACTTGTATCTAGGTGGAAACCCTACACAGTACAACATGGTACACTTTCTTCCAAGTTATTGTTTGTAGTCCTGCCTTTTGTCCTAATATGCTCCCCAGACCTTTACTTGAAATGTGAAAATGCCCAGTTTTGCTTTGTTTTTTAACCTGGAACACTGTTGAATGTTGAATAAAAGCACAAAGGAAATCTGTTTTATAAGGTGTTCTCAGGTTTCCATGTCTGTTTCATCCAAATCAAAGTTAGCACATTTGGTTCAGACTGCAAGGACTCTAATCATCAAATCATTGGTCAGACCTTCAGTTTCTTTTTGAACAGTATGTACTTACACAGATAAAGAGAATCCTCTCTGATCTAACCCATGTTCTGGACTCTGAGTATGATCTGCTGCCATCAGGAAGATGATACAGAGTTCAACAGGGTGAACTAGACCAGTTTAAGAGCTATCAGATGAAATTTAACACCCTGAACCCCAAAACCAGCCAGTGAGTTTGAAAGCCGAAATGACACAAGTTATCAGAGCCAGAAATTGTAAAAACGGAAAGAATCATTAGATTTTGAACTTTCTGGCAGTCTTTGAACTGCTGATCTGTGACATGCTGTTCCATCAAAATCACTTTATTCTACATGTCTCATTTAAAAAATCACCAAAAAACTAAGCATTTCCTTTAACAAGATTCTGTAAAAAAACAAAAAAATCTCTTGTTCTTGGCACAACCATGAGGTCATTATTTACTCAGCTGCAACCAACAGTTCCACTGAACTGGATTGAACTGCAGGCAGTGTTTACACAAAACAGTTAGGAAACAAGTTTTAAAAAGTAGGAAAAGCTCTATAAGTATGTAGAGCCAGTATTTGTAACACTTGTGGGAACTTGGAAAAATGTTGGAGATGTTTATGTTTTTCAGTTTTTGCAAAATAAGTAATCAAAGAAATTCTTTCAAGGAAAGAAAAAAAGAAATAAATAAACTTTTATTGTCACAAATACATTTTTTACAGCATTTTTGTGAAATTGTGTTTTCGCCCAGTTGGGGTCAGAGCACAGGGTCAGACAAGGTATGGCGCCCCTGGAGTCAGTAAGTGTTAAGGGCCTTGCTCAAGGGCCCAAACAATGGCCCTCACTGGGGTTCGATACTCTGACCTTCAGTAGCCCAGGCACTAAACCGTTGCGCCTTTTTTATGATTTCATACTGCACAGAAGACATTTCTGAGTTCTTTCTACTTGTAGTCATGGTTGTGCTGTTTCCATAGAGGGTCACTTTATATTGCAGTGAAAAATAAGCTTACAGTGAGTAAAAATATAAAAGGAATGGAAAGAGTTAGCATCCTAAAACAAGAGGTTACAGAAGTTTTGCTGCAGGACAAAAATCGCAATCTTTTCAGATTGATGCCTCGTACTTGTACTTTAAAATTTGTATTAATTTTAACTATTTGTACTCAGTTATGTTTGCCCCTCAGCTAAAGCCTGGTCCCACAAAGCCTCTAAGTTTATTCTTAAAATATGTAATTCAAAGAGATTTGGTGACATGTCCAACAAGTCAGTCAATTAATGGCAGATGGCAAAAAAATACCAAACATTTGTTCGTTCCAACATTTCAAATGTGCAGTAAACTGAACATCTTTGTTTTACACTGTCCACCACACAAAACACGACATTTGTGAAGAATTATAATCAGCATTTTCACAATTCTGTGGCACTTTATCGACGAAATAATCACTTGAGAAAACACTGATTCATCTATAATGAAAATAATTGCTCGCTGCATCCATGGACACAGCAAACAACCCTCAATAGCTTCCTTCTTTTCTGGGCTCTCTGGCTTCCTGCTCCCTCAAAGGTCAACACTGTCAAGACCGCTTGCTACTCCTTAAATGGCACAAATTTGCATGTCAAAGTTCACCGAAGTTGAACTCGACGCAAAACCCCTGCAAAGCTTTGCTGTTTTAAAATGCTAGCGTGAAGCTCCGCCGCTGGGCCTTTAATCCCAGCCTCTGCAGTGGAAGATAAGTACTTTTTTTTCTCTCTTCCGTGTGACACTTTATTACTTTAGCAGCAGCGCCTTCGCTTCAAATTGGTGAAAGCACGTCAGATCAGAGACGACCGTTGTGATGGATCAACAAGTACCTGTGCAGGTGAGAGAAGCGTTCCTGCTCATCCTGCTTCCTTAAAACAGGGTGGCATCCCACCTGACAAGATTCCACTGAAAATACTGGTTTCCTGCTTCGCGTCAACATGAACTCTCTGTCACACTCAACATGTTTTGCACATGGGGGTTGAAGAAATCCATTTTCTCATCAACCCGAGTGCAAAAAAACATGACAGATTCCGAGATTTCGCCGCTGACTTTGATCTTAACTCAGTATATGTTACGCCTTTGTGTGTTTGCACAAGAGATTTTGTGTTTGTGCATACGGTGAATCTGACAACACGCCGCCCGGCCTCACCTTTTTTCACTCCTCCTGACAACAAGCGAGCTGTCATCATATTCATATTCTGCTGTTGTTCTCCGCACCCCTCCCTTTACACAGTGGATCAGTGTGTAATCCCTTTATTGTTGCTGTGCTTTGGCACTGACGGTCTGTTAGAGGACAAGCCAGTGAAAGCTTAAGGAAATGCTGTTCCCACACTGTTTATGTTTGTTTTATGTCATTCCCATTTCTGCTTCGACATGTTACATGAGTGCAAAAAGACGCCATCATATATAGATATGGTGGATTTAAGTTGAGCACATTATAGAATTGCTACCACCAACACAGCATCATGCAGGTTCATTGTGTAATTAGCTCAAAGGTCCCACTCTTTGCTCCCATTGACCTGAGCCTCCAGTGAATAAATGCAATCAGCCTAAATAAAGAAGGATCCAGCCGGTGATGCGGCATAAAAACCGGCACAGTTTAGCCAATCTCCAGCTGTCGTTTCCTGGCAGTGTTTATTTCCCTGCATCTCCCTCCCCGTGCAGCCGTCTCTCAACGTACAGACAGGCCTGTGCATTGAGCAGCAGCTTTAGATTACAAAGCGCAGATCTGCCTGGGTACACATGGCAGTGAGCTGTCAAACAAGACATGTGGATTTCTCCCAGGCACAATGGGTTTGTTTAGCCAATGCTTAGGCAAACAGATGGAGAAGAAAAAAGGACGAGCAAGGTGGAAGGTAAAAAAAACAGGAGAGCGGTCACTAGGGGAGCAACGATGCTGTTGGTTTCACTGCTAAAGCGAAAGTTCTAGTCAATAGAAGTCACTATATCAGGGTAAAATGTAACTTATATGTCTTTAATAAGCATACATTGTGTTTTCATGTGCTGCTTTTAGACTTTTATAGCCATACCATGGATGGATTGTCATGAAATTTTGTGCTAACATTTATATTTCACAGAGAATATGATTTTCCTGGTCTCCTCATCTTGTCCAACCAACGTAAAAACTGCAAATTATTAAGTAAAATAACTCCACATGTCCTGGATTGATTGGTACCATGTATTGTGCAGGTGTTCAGTGTCTCCAGAAGTTAAACCCTTGTGACATTAATCGTCCTTTTGCATTGCCTCTGGTTCCTACTTGTCGGTTTGAAATAATTCAGTTTTTTTTTATATGTTTATATAATTCACAACATGAGTCATCTTAGGGCACTGCACATAGTAAGGTCAAGATCTTACAATATAATATTCTAGAGAGAAACCCAACTAATCCAGTAATTCCCTTTGTGCAAACACTTTGGCAATAGCAAGAAGAAAAAATTCTCTTTTAACAGTAAAAAACCTCTGGCAGAACCAGGCACAGGGAGGGCAGCCGTCTGCTTCAACCAGACAGGGTGAGGTTAACAGTGTGGATTTCTATGCAATTTCCATTTATGTCGCCCACAGGATGAATTCCAAAGATTTTAATCCAGTGATTATCAATATTTCTGACCATATACCGTCAGAACTAGTTAAATGTATTTCGCATACAGTATTTGTGGCCTAATGGTTTGTGAAGCAAACTTGTAACCGGTGGGTCACTGGTTCGAGGCCCCGGACTGGCAAGAGGCTGAGGTGGGAAAGTGAGAGCGACCGCTTGTCCCAGTCACCACCACTGTGGGCCCTTGAGCAAGGCCCTTAACCCCTGACTGCTCCGCGGGCGCTGCACCGTGGC
>OMNN01102455.1:0-17562 GCA_900302755.1 Chromis chromis
GACACCCAAATAAACATAGTCCCAGAACAAGCACACTCCCTCATGCAAATGGAAATCCCAAATGTCACTGGCCTACCTCTGCAGGAAAATGCACCCCACCACATGGCAACAACATCAACCAATCAGGAACATCTTGAGGAACATGACAATGGCTCAAGATGTTGATTTGACCTCCAAACTTCCTAGACCCCATTCTGATCAAGCATCAACAGGATGCAGTGGAACAAGTTGGATTGACAGAGGCCCCACTGCACAAGCCAGAGTACCCAAAGGATCCACTGCCATCGTCCTGGTGCCAGACTGTCCTACATTTTTTTTTTTAATATTATCAGATTCTTTTAAAAAACAAAAAAATCTGTATTTCTTGGTGCATCTGTGAAGCCTTTAGTGACTCAGCTGTGACCAACAGTTACGTGACAAAAATGTAGGAACTTTTCAGCTGAACTGCAGAGCACAGAGAAGACACGTCACCATTGTTTTCCAGTATTGCCAAGACCTGTGGGCACTTGGAGAAATATTGATTCCAGGGTTTTCCATTTCCACTGGTTGTGCTGTTTCCATAGAGGTGCAGGACTTTATATTGCAGTGAAAAATTAGTCCACAGTGAGTAAAAATGTGAGCAAAAAACGCTCCGAAACTACGTCAATGGGTTGACTGTTGCTCCTTCACGTTAAATTGGGTTTTAAGAGTCCTAATGAAGCTCTCTTGAGTCCTAAATCGTAATTTCCGAAACACATTTAGTAACTTTTATATCAGCAGCTTCTGTCAGCAATGAGTCACAGGAGTTTGTGATGCATTGCTACTTTCTACCACTGGAGGGCGCTGCAGTCTGTAAGCTGCAGTAAAGCACATGACTTGAACCCCTGGCAGACAACAGTCTCACTCTAATATATTATGTTTTTTTGATTTAATCTGTTTTTTCAGCTCTGGCTAATAAATGATGACTTCCACATGTAAAGTGAGGATGAGGGCAGTGGTGGCCTAGTGGTTTGTGAAGCGAACTTGTAACCGGTGGGTCGCTGGTTGGAGTCCCCGGACTGGCAAGAGGTTGAGGTTGGAAAGTGAGAGCGACCACTTGTCCCAGTCACCACCACTGTGGGCCCTTGAGCAAGGCCCTTAACCCCTGACTGCTCCCCGGGTGCTACACTGTGGCAGCCCACTGCTCCTAGTATGTATAGTTAAGGTTAACTTTGAATAGGATGGGTCAATGCAGAGAAGGAATTTCCCCAAGGGGATCAATATAGGTTAGATTATTATGCTTCCCCTTTTGAATGAATTGCTCTCAGTTAAGATCAGCAACTAAATCCTTTTGTTGCAAGCAGCTCCAGAGATTATTGACAGGAGTTCAGTACACAGTGTAAAATACAGTTTTGTGTAAATCCTGTCTGAGCCAGCAGCAAGTCTGTGGTAAATATCTTTTTATATTTTATATATTCAGGACTCATAAGGTCAAATTCATTCTCTAATTTAAACCTTTTAATATGATGAGCTGATGAGCCCCGACTCCAAAGAAAAACTAACAATAACATCTGTAACAACATTTATTTTCTTGCACAATATGACATTTTACATCTTCTGTTATCAACGGCAACATCGATACTTCGAAACTTAAATACTTTCATAACTAAGGCATGAAATACGTCAACAAATAAACTTGTTTTTTGTAAATAATAGTAGATAACAAATGTAGATGTTCATTAATATTTTTAGTGCGCATCCGACTATAAAATACTGAGTCAAAAAATAAAGAAAATATAGACTGCTCTCTCATCTAATATGAAAAACAACTGAAAGAAATTAGTCGCAGTCAGAGGAAAACAGTCTTTCACAAATTCATGACACATTTAGTCCAACTCTATCTGACTATTTTGATACCTGATCTGAAAAATCAAAAAGTCCACTGACATGAAAATTCACATCCAAGGACATTACTTCTCATGCATCTCCCACTTAATGCAGAGCTTCAGTTAATACTTGAGGAAAAAATAAAAAGAATAAGCAACTTCAATCAAAATCACACTCTGATCCAAAAAAATACCTTCCAGCTCTACTGGCTGCACATTAAGTACAAAAAAAAGTCTTACTCCTGCAAATCAAGCTGCTTTTTGGAAGAACTATACTCAAAACTTGCATTTAATCTTCTCAGTCTCACATTTCTTACATTTCCTTATTTTAAGGCAAACAAAACAAGCAGTAAAAAAAAGCCAGTGTATGCGTGTGGTGTAGAAAACTCCCACCTAACCCAACGTTTTCTCTTTCTCCTTGTTCTGCCGGTCAGTTTCTGAACCTGTAGGAGATCGGCAGCAGCTTGTGAGTTTTCTTCATGGTCTGGACTTTGGCGTGCGTCTGGTCGTCCATAGTCTTGTAGCACCGTCGGGCGTAATCCAGAAGCTTCTCCTTCGACGCCTCGAACTCTCCGACTTCTGTCACCTGCAGGAACATCAGAGCTTTTTATTAAAGCAGAAATCTAGATTGTTCTTAAAAGCTCATGACGAGATGAGAAGAGACTTTCATTGTGGCTCATTTCTCACTGCAATATAAAGTCCTGCACCTCTATGGAAACAGCACAACTATAGCAAGAAGTAAAGTGAATTAAATGGGGCAGTGGTGTCCTAGTGGTTTGTGAAGCAAACTTGTAACCGGTGGGTCGCCTGTTGGAGTCCCTGGACTGGCAAGAGGTTGAGGTAGGAAAGTGAGAGCGACCGCTTGTCCCAGTCACCACCACTGTGGGCCCTTGAGCAAGGCCCTTAACCCCTGACTGCTCCCCGGGCGCTGCACCGCGGCAGCCCACTGCTCCTAGTATGTATAGTTAAGGTTAACTTTGAATAGGATGGGTCAAATGCAGAGAAGGAAGGAACCCAAGGGGATCAATAAAGGGTAGATTATTGTTATTATTATGGTTCTGGTTGGCGTCTTCATAATATTTGCAGCTCAGGCAGAGGAGGAGACGTCTGAGGAGTGTTATGCACTTTCAGAAAATCACTATAGGAAGCATTAATGTTTCTTCTTACAGCAGAGAGACAGGTTGCAGTGCATGATGGTGTGATAGTGGACTACAGCGGGCAAGTGGAACTGAACACAGTTTAACATTTCAGAACAAATACATGTGTCGTTACACCACTAATAATTGTGTAGATATGATTGATACAGCTGTTTAACTCAGGAAAATAACTCTAACATTAACTGGTATCTTTGATCAGTGGCAAAAACTGACTACTCAAGTGTTCGCAGTAACCGCCACAAAAAATGGTGTTCACTGGATGAGTTAGAGTGTAAAACTAGCCAGCTTACATGGACATAATGTCAAGTCGAATCATGAAAGTGAAGCAAAACTGCAATCCCGGCTGACTCCGGGCTATTACAGTTGTATCACATCATTACATTTGACCATTAATGTGTAACAACTGATAAAAATGAAGAATTGTGCGACTTTTATCGACCTCAGCTGTTTAATTGATTCACCGACTGGCTCATCTTACACTCGCCATAAATGATGAAGTCCCATTCCTGCAAAGAGACGAGTAAGCAAATAGACGCGAGGCTGTAAAAAAGTAATCCTTCTTTGTCATTTTGTTTTTTTTATACATGCAGCCCATAAATCGAGTTTCCAAGTCCAGACATCGGAGCGCTTTGCCAAGTCAGCAGTGCTGATAACTCTGGCAGGTACCATGCAGTCATTTGCTGCTATGCAACAGTGAAAATATTTCTTGTTGCCTCTTAATGTCCAGGGAGGGAAGATGACATTCACGTTCTATCAAGTTAATCAGGGCTTCATCTGTTATCTGCACATCTCGGACATGTTGTGGGGGAACATCCGTGATGTGTGTGGGAGAGCGGTAGCCAGGTTTACCGAAAAGCGTGAGCCTTCATTTCATCGTAAATATTCCCAAACCATGGTGATACTGAAGTGTCGGCTAATAAATATAAACGAGGAGGCCCTTTCTAGAGAGTCCCTACTTTGCTGCTTTCTATCAGCGCTAACATGCACCACTTGGATTGGATTACATTGAGGCTAATGTCTTTTGGCTCCTCTCGTAGAATATAAGAATAAGGGTGATTTTTGGTGGGAAACAAAGTGTGGGATCTAATGAATAGCCCCAAAACTTCTAAGCTTATCAAAAATCAGTGCAGCTGTGGTCAGGAGACAGGGAAGTTGCGTTCTCGGCCTGCTGATGGTCACTTAATCTTGCCAACGGCGGTTATGAGGATGAAACGCAGCTGCTTCCTTTACAGTCTGAGACGGTAAGGACTTACTGGATGGACGTGAACTCCCTTGTGTGAGGTCCTGAGGGGGAACGAGACCCAAACCACAGCTGCAGGGCAACCAGCCATACAAGACCCGCATCTCTTCACTTCCTCGCTCGCATCTATGCCCGTTTCCTGACTGGACTATTACGCAGCTGATAATGACACGTAAAATTACAGCCGCACAGATGATGAAAACACTTGACCTCCGACCTCCGGGGGGGATTTACATCCGACCGGAGTGGTGCGGAGGGAGAATCTGCTGCTGAATCAGTGCCTTCCCTTCTTGCTGTGTGGCCTCAGGAAAGCGTGAAAGGAGGCTGATTTGTGCAGCCTTGATTCGGGATGGGAGCGAGGAGCTGTGGTCACATCTCAATCTGTCCCATATGGGGAAGATATGAAGCAGGAGGGATGAGCTGAGCGAGGGGAATCCAGACAGCGACACAGCACTGTACAAGAGACAGTGTGAGAGCACAATAGTGTGATAAGCTGAGCTACGTTTATCTGCTTTAATTGATTGTTTTTTTTGTTTTGTTGTTATCAGCATTTAATGTATCATCCAATGGGCCTGATGAATAGAGTCTGTGACAGCGTTTGGCGAGCAGCGTGTGAGAACAGGGTTTGTTTTTATTGGCTGTTTTTTTTATGCTGGCTAGTACAAAGAAGCAGCCATGCAGATTTATTTGAACTTTGAAGCATTGATTTGCAGAATCAGCCTCAAAAATACAGAAGCTGTTGGACAACATTCATACAGTAACTTTGTTTTCCTTCTAAACCTAATACCATATTTTTCCAGTTATATTTCATGTTACTTTCTGATTCGTGTCTGTGAAGATTCTCAGTCATCCAGGTCATGGTTATCCTCGTAGTTTCAATCGTAGCATCTGGACTTGCTTGAGTTGGCTCGAAGACGTTTCACTTCTCATCCAAGAGGCTTCATCAGTTCTAAACTGACTGTAGACGTGTTTTTGGTTCTCTGTTCAGACAAATAGTGAAAAGAGTAGATGTTGCTCTTTACCTTTTCTGCTTGACAGTTTCGGCGATGTCTCTCGCTTTCATCAGAAGTGTCTCAATGACAGCAGGTGTAATGTGTTGGTTGGGTCTGTTGGGCTCGCCATGACATGCCATTTTGGTGTGGGCGTGGCTGGCCCGATGGATCTGACAGCTCGGCTGGGCGTGTCGCAGGTGCCGGCTGTCAAGATCTGTAGTAAGAAGACATGATGAACGTTTTTGAGCTCTAAACTGATTGGTTGGGAGTTCCAGATTTTATTCTCTTCAGGAGCCATTAACACTATTGAAACTATAGTCTGCTGGGTGTGTGTTGCCCCTTCCTCATTATGCGAGTCGTTAGGTCATTCCCTTTCACAATGGGGTTTGTTAGGGTCCTTTGTGGCCAGGTGTGAAAGGTTTCTGTTCTTCCTTGGTAAAAAATGTAATACTACATTGTACACAGGTGAGAGGTGATGTCTCAAGCCTCCCCCACTGTTCAATGAAGGTTTTTCTAGTTGAACAAAGATGGCTTCCTTCACCCCCCTCTCAAACCATCTGTCTTCTCTGGCCAACAGTTGTACATTATTGTCTTCGAACGAGTGGCCCGTGTCCTTCAGATGCAGGTGGACTGCCGAGTCCTGTCCTGATGAGTTGACTCTTCTGTGTTGAGCCATGCGCCAGTGGAGCGAATGTACAGGTCTGTCATTCCTTGCTGCACTGGACAGCGTACACCACGTTGCTCTGTTAGGATGGACCATCTTCTGCCTCAGGGTGTTGGTGGGCTTGAAATGGACTGGGATGTTGTGTTTACTGAAAATCCTCCTGAGCTTTTCAGAAACTCCTGCAATGTAGGGGATGACAACGTTGTTTTGTTTCTTGGTCTTTCCCTCTTTGTCTCCTCTGGACCTTGTGGAGGATTTGATGAAAGACCAGCTCGGGTAGCTGCAGGTTTTAAGTGCTTTCTTAATGTGTTTGTAATGCTAATATTGTCAATTTTCACATAGATTTTTATACTATAGCTGCTCTCTAAAAATCTTTTTATGGCATTTTATTTACATTTTTCAAAATTAAACTGATGCATCATTAATTAGAAGTTCTTAAGTAACAACCAGAAGCAAACAGTCATGATGCCTACATATCTCTGTAGTAGTAGTTTCACAACAGCCGATCCATCAGCTGACATGTTGAAGTGGCTTTTAGTGAGACAATGAAGTCCTCCCCGCTGACGTTACACAAGCCAAATACCCAACATGTATTTTAAAAATGTAAACCAAGAAGGCTGAGAAATGTGTGTACAGTCAGCTTTGGAGGATGACGTTTCTTTCTGGAAAGATTCCGGCCTTTTAGATTACAGGATGCCTTCCTGCTTGTATTTGCTCTGTGATTGAGGCCCTGCTACAAAACTCTCGCATCATCTGACTCCTTAGAGACAATAAAAAGGATATTACAAAGAGGGGGTTTGATAAGTTGCAGCTGGGGTTATCCTTTATTTTTTACAGCACAGTGTGGAAAACTGTCTATTTTTGTCATTTGGTTCAAGGATGTATGTTCGAAAAGGTGAGGTAGGGGTCTGGTCTAATAGCTGAGCTAACTGGAAATGGTTCGTAATGAGAGTCAAATGAGCCGTCTGAGCATTATCATTGTAAAAGACGCTGCGTAATTACCTCATTCACACATGGACACCATAACATTTTGAAAAGATGCCAGTGGCTGACTGTGGATGTGCATGAGCGTGTGTGATTGTGTGCGTTGCATGTAGTGCAAATATGATTCACTGCCTTTGAACCCAAACGCTCGCTAATGAACACGCAGCCATACGTGCCGTTATGCGAGCAACTGTCTTCGACTCTGTATCTGCGCCTGTGTCTGCGGCTGCATTTAACGCAATCCAGATATCGAAAAGCACAACGAGCTCTGGCGCTCCATCGAGTGCATGCCGCGGGACCAGGAGAGAAAGTTAATCAAAGCATATGATCATTTGCGGGGTCAGAGTTCACTTTACAGCCTCGATGAGTGCCGCTAATCAGGTTGTTAACACTTTGGAGACACGGTTGAATGCTGCTGGATGTGTCTGGAAAGCAAATGGTGGAAATTCAAGGTTTCCAGAAGATTAACCCTGACTTTGGCAACACCCTGATGTGTTGGATGGTGCCACAATGCAGAAATGATGCATGTCATTGCAAGTATAAAAAGTAGCCGAAGACAGCTTGCTAGTTATCTTAAGACTCATCCCTGTATTCTTTATAACCTCTTGGGCTTCCATCTGCTCACTCCATACTTTAATAACACCTCTGTATGTATGTTGTCCCTAACTTTAAAAGCCATCATCATAATCCATCCATGGATTATCGGATCTGTAGCTCAGTGAGTTAAGGGTTTGCCTATGGAGCTGCAGGTCACTGGTTCGAAACCAGACCCTTCTTAATTGGGGGCTTGGTGGTGCAACAGGTGAAGCCCCTAACTACTGATCACAAGGTCAGAGTATCAAACGGCCACTGTTGGGCCCTTGAGCAAGGCCCTTAACCCCTGACTGCTCCCTGGGCGCTGCACCACGGCATCCCACTGCTCCTGCTATATATACTATAGTAGGATGGGTAAAATGCAGAAATTGGTTTTCCCCAAGGGGATTAATAAAGGTTAAATTATTATTAACCATTGCGGACATTTTTAAAAACTAATAAAAGCAATAATTTGATGTTCTATGTACCTAATTTACTGGATGCTGACTGTACAAACATGTTGACTCTCTTCTCTCCAATCACAAGCTGGGTTATTGGGTGGTGAATTGTGCATTGAGGCACTGCACTTATGACGGCTGAAATATGGTGTATTGCCAATTTTTTGTTTTCACCCGAGTCCTGAGGCTACAAATGTGAACATAATTAACTTTTTTTTTACATAGTTGAATATGAATGATTTGTTTCAGCTTTTGGTTTTCCAAAATTTATACAAAGTGTAATCATTACATCATATATAGTGAAAATAGAGAACAATATTTACTATAAGGAAGCCGAGGTCACAATAAGAGGAAGAATTTGGTCAGACCCCATATATACACCGATCAGGCATAACATTACGACCACCTGCCTAATATTGTGCTGGTCCCCCTTATGTGGTCAAAAATGCTCTGAACCATTGGACATGGACAAGAGGACCTCTCATACCGTGTTTCCACCGACCTGGTGCAGAGGGACACACAAGCGCAGCTCATCAGCGGTGGAAAAGGACACATAAGTGATAATATGTGTTGATTGGTTACAGCTGGCTGAAGACCGAGCTCCAGATCCCACCTGTCTGACGTCAGAGCATCTGACCATGATTGGCCTGGAGCTCCAGATCCTGCTCTCAGCCCTTGTTCTCCCACCTCCCGCCCCATCTGATTGGTCCACAACCCGGATTCCTCCTCCAACAGCACCCCAGCAATCACCACACCTGGCTATAAATCCTCAACCAAACTCACAGTCAGGGCAGCTGGGATTTTTAAAGTGAACAGTTCACCCTGGTGCCGCTTGTGTCTTTGTGTTTGTAAATTGGAACTTCAGTTAGCTGCTGTTAGCTTAGTGAAGAATTTACTGGTTAGTGTGAATTGTAACTTCACTTGGGAGCTGTTCAACCCAGTTTAGGTGTTACTTGTTGTCTGTTGTGGGTATGTGTTTTGAGGTGCTTGTTTGTTTAGTTTCTTTTGTTGGTCATGGTGTTTAGTTGTTTTGTTGTTTAGCTAGTTTCATAACTCTGTTAGCCTTCATTTGGTTCTTTGATTTAGCAGCATCCACCACCAGGCACCATAAAATAAATTGCTTTACCCTAAATTATAACATTAGTTTCCAGCTGACCAAAGAGGCTGGATCTTAACATTACTTACATACACACCTATATACCTGGATTCATATGCAGCTTTACAACAACATACTAGCTTGTGAGTTGACAAATTGGAAGCTAACCGAAACTAGAAGTGCAAAAGTTTGGACTCGCAATAAAGTAGAAGAGCAAAAGTCATTCGTTTTATTGTTTTGATTAACCGGCTAGAAATTTTAATTTAAATAAACACCATCTCCTTACATTTACATGGTTTTGGCACAGCAAGCTATTTTCAAAGATCACGACTGTACCTCCCACTCTGAGATGAATGGATGTGTGAAAATTCTCTGAAGTTTAATTTAATTAAATCTTGGACAGGCTACCTTTTTTGTCCATTTGCTTTAAATAGAAAAACACATTAAGCCAACCACAAACCTAAAGAAAACCCTATATATTTCATATTCCCTCAGATCCTCAAGTTTCTAATGTCAGAAGATGGTTCAAGATTGATTTAGTGTTTTGTTTATAGTGGAAAAGCTAACACCTAGATTGATGCAGAAATCCCCCTTTTTCCCAGAACTGGCTGGGAAATCTTTGAGAACGTCGGTGAAACCCCCTCCAAGACTCGGTCCAACTCAGCCTGTGCTCATGCATCGAATCCCTCCTTAACAGGCAAACCCCTCACTGTGCAATTACACCCCGAAAAAGAAACCTGTACCTTGCACCTATGGACCCAAAATGCTGAAAACATGTTCGTAATAATGTCCCCCTCCAGTGATGGATGGCTCGCTGAGGCTGGAGCGCTGGCAAAGTGTCTGTTTGATTTGGACGGCCGCTCTAAGCATCTCTCCAGGTTTCGTTTTTCACTTTGTCCCGTCTGCTCATTTTACCTCTTAGTATGTTAGTTCAGCTCTCATTCTCTCGCTCTGCCTTTGATATTTTAATCCACGGTCACAGTCCTTGTTGGAACAATAAAACGATGTGAGGTTTAAGGAGCTAAAATCTGACAAATAGAGCTGGAAGGAGTTTAATCGGCGAGGCTGGTGCAAGAAAAGCCACGATAAAATGGGAAAAGCATGGGGCGACTGGTGGTGGTTTTAAAATCCTTGTGGTGGCTAAGATCTAATACGGGATCTGATTTCTGGTCTGATTTTTGGTTGTGGAAGCCGACACGAGATTGATTCCTCTGTTGAGGGAAAATCTCTGCTGCCACGTATCAAAACATGCAAGTCAGCACTGTCTGTTTCCAGTCATCTCCGCGTTACCTGCAGGTGAACCCTGGTTTACAGCCAACACGAACATACACAAAGAAGAGGTATGTTTTATGGTATCGGCATTGAGAGAAGACCTTCTGTTAGCATAAATAAAAAACGTCTGGGAGGAGACGTATCTCTGAGGCACACACTCTGATTGTTCTAAGCCCTTTGTGGCTGCAATCACGAGGAACCCCTGAGCAACAGCTTCAGCCACCAGATCCAGAATCCTTGAGATCAGGAGCGGAAACACATTTTTTTGTCAACAGGCCAGAGATGCTAGTAAATCCCCAAATTGACAGTGTTTTTTATCAGTTTTTCAGAAAAGAGGAGGGTCTCCGAACGGCTGCGGTTTGCCTGCCAGAGTACTTACATTGGAAAAGATTTAGCAGAACTGGCTTCGGTTGTTGTCAGTATCACATTTGTTTGATCTGTGTGAGCTGCGGTCACAGAAGGAATAGATGCGGTCAAGTCAGGACTGTCTGGAAGGAAGGATTTTCAAATGGGCCCTTTGGTACTTTTGTTGGGGGTCAGCGCTCCATCCAAGAGCGACGATAAATAATACAGAGGAAACTGTACAGTAATCAAATACCAGGAAATAATATAGAAATGGTAGCAAGCAAAAAGAAAATGAATCTGTATCTAGAAAATATGACATTTATTAATTAAGAAGATACTTAAAAATGATGATTTTGGTACGTTTCTGGTCTATCATCACATTCAAACAGAATGTAGGGAGCTGCTGTGTGGTTTTGTACACAATAATAGTCTGTAAACTAATGTCATAAGTGCTTAATGTTGGATGTCAACAAGATGTACAGGCCTGGAAAGTGACATGTGCAGGAAGATGTTTTTATCTTACAGACGGTCCAGTTTGTTTATGTTTTTGAGCAGCCAAAAGGATTCTAAGTAACTTTTGAAATACCAGAATGGCAGTGTCTCTAAACATACCCCAGCATTTAGTAACAATAGACAGTCTCAGTGTCCGACCGCACTTGAAGGCAGCGTTAGAAACCAGCGTTCGTAGAGATATATCATATTAATAATCAAACCTTTATTGATCCCCTTGGGGAAATTCCTTCTCTGCATTTTACCCATCCCATTCAAAGTTAACCTTAACTATACATACTAGGAGCAGTGGGCTGCCGCGGTGCAGCACCCAGGGAGCAGTCAGGGGTTAAGGGCCTTGCTCAAGGGCCCACAGTGGTGGTGACTGGGACAAGCGGTCGCTCTCAATTTCCCACCTCAACCTCTTGCCAGTCCGGGGACTCGAACCATTGGTTAACTCGCAAAAAATCTAATAAACAAACAAAAGATGCTGGTACAGCTGACAAAATGTGAACAATGAGCCCATTTTAAAGATCCAGTGGTAATTCTATCTCCATGTCCATACTCTAAAACCCACATTGACATGTTATCTGTTTTTAATAAATGCCTAACTTGCACCATTTATCTGAGCCAGGAACATTAAAAACAGAACTCAGATTTTTAGCTTTTAGACAGTCATTGAACTACTCATCTGTGACATTACATGTGGTTCTATTGAAAAGCCAAGTCTGAGCTTAACATTGTGATATTTCAAAAACATGTTGTTCTACATGTTTAATTTAAAGTGTTCCAAAAATACATTGTTTGCACCCAACTCTGGAAAAAAAAAGTAAAATAAATAATTCTATGGTCCAATAGTGACTCAGCCACATAGCCATGTAACCAACAGCCATGTGGCATAAGTTCAGGAAGGTCTCGGATGAACTGCAGGCTGTGCTGTATGTAAGTAGTGCATGTAGCATTTAGAGTCACCATTTTTTTTTAGTATGTAAATAGCAAAGAACATCATTTTACAGGTATTTCCCATCATTTAAAGGAAGAATTCTGTTTATTAAGGACTGAAAAACTGTCTCAACCACCTGTATTTTTTTACAAATGGTAAATCGATCTTTTACAGTGTTTGAATGTATAATACTGCTATTTTTTTCTTGTATTCAGATCTACTAAAAATATCATTATTTTACTGATATTTGCAGTTATTTTTACTGTACCTACAATTTTTTTATCTGGCACACTTGATGCCAGCTTTCCACTCATATTTTTATTCTTACAGTGTAGCTGTATTCTGTTTTGCCATGTCCTGCTTAATGTCCACGTCTGTTCCAAACCACATCGTGTAATTTCACCGTGGTTAAAACACCGGACAAAACAATATATTTAAATCACAGAATATTAACGTTAATCCCTCCGAATGTGGCATCGTCGTCACAATGGCACCTTTTCAAACCCGGGAGGTAAATCTTTCAGAACTATCCATTATCAGATCAGGAGGATGTTTCGGAATCCAAAAGCCCACACAGACAAAGTGCTTTTGCTGAAATCATTAGCGCCCACATACATTTTCATATTGCTGCGCATCGGTAGACTTCGCACCACAAGAACTTCCCTCTGGATTCTCCTGGTTCTGCAGAGACAGAAGACGGATCATCACTCACCCAAAACACCGTGTGCAAAAGAAACAGTAGTACAAATCTGCTCATGAGTATTAGGCGTCTCAGACCCACATGTGAGGCATGGGGGGATATGTGGTCCTTGGAAAAAGCAGTTTTCCGGCACTTCTGTGAGCCAGCATGCCCTTTATTTAGCCGCCAGAGCTAATCACGCACTGAGCCAGATTCAGCAGGGTGTGCTCTGGCAGTTATTTACAGCCCAGAGTCCATAGCCAGGACATATCATCCAGGATTCAGTAATTCAACGAGTACAGCTAAGAGTCCCTCAACTGCCACATTCACGGCTACAATTATCCCGTTTCTTGGGACGGAGCTAAAACATGACATCACGGTGGATCCAGCCACCTACAGCATCTCGTGATCGTGCGGGTTGGCTGGGAGCGCCGACGTGAAATGACCTTGTAAAAGCCGCATGCAGGCGCTAATTCTACTGGTGCGGAGGGACTTCACAGTTTTCTCCACCTGATGACCAATTTCAACTTGATACTCGGTAATAAAAGAATTTGGTCTGGATGTACACGGAAAGAAAAAAGAACTGAAACTCCCCAATCGCCAATTTTCAGTATGTATCAGATCTGGATTGAATTATACATTTCAAAATAATGTTCTTAGCCTGTTTCTAAATCTTATTAAAGCAGCAGATGTGTGAAGGTTAGTGTTTAAAGACAATTCAGTCAGCGCCAGAGTGCGTGTCAATCACAGATAGACTGTTTAGTTGGAGTTTGGGCCTGAAAACTGAAAAGAAAACAACACCAAGAGAAAGAACATTCAGAACACAGACTGAAAATCAGCTAAGATTTCCTTGGACTACTACTGTATATTCACATGCCTGTTCTGGATTTTACCAAACAGAGGTGTGGCGCAAGTCACAGTGGATAAAAAATGCAGCTGTATATTCTCAGAGAAGTGGAAAAACAAATTGTGAGATTCAAGATGACATGGCTTCCCAGTTGCAGGTAGAAAGAGTTCAGCTTACCGGGGCCAAAGGCCTCCAAGTACATAAACATAAGGCCTGGAGCGGCACCAAACGTCACGGCCACAGAGCTCCATGTTTTGCAGCACTGGCAAGTTTTGATTCCAAAAAGGAAACTTTGCCATTACAAGGCAAGTGGGCAATGAAAATTCAATTAAGGCCCCACACCTCTGGTGCTGCAGTGGAGTGAGACGGTCCAGCTCGCCATTGGAGGGCCTCCTTTGTCAGAAACACAGCTCTGGTTACCACTTGGATGGAGAGAGCAGTGTTCCATATCCAATTATCTGAACACATCAACACATAGCTGGAATTATAGATTTCATCTTGTGGTTCGCGAGAACGAGGTTCCATCTGGGCTCATGTCATGTTTATGGTTAGTTACTGAGAGATGATAATAAATAAACAAGACACAGTTGAGTGAATAAATGTCGAGCTCGTTGCTTTGTCAAAGTTGACAAATGTGCTATTGTTGAATGATGTCTTTTTTTCAAAAAATGACACGGGGAACATTTGGCTTTGGGAAAATTACCCTTTAAAACAATAATATAGCCTTTCAGACAGCCAGTATTGAATAATCACTGAGTTGAAGCAGACAGTGAAAGTCTCTCCTCTGGCAGAAATACAATCCAATTGTTCAATTTAAGTGCGCCTCTAAATTTTCTCAATTGGCTGTCCGGGAAGGGAACACATGGTATTTTTACTGGACATTTTTTCTGGTGTTTAAACTGCATTTTGAGATCCTTACCCAGCTGTATTTAATCCTCTGTTTTCTTTAGTATACAGTCGGCCCATAGCAGGAGAAGCAGTAATGAAATGTTCAGTATTTTGGCTCAGCTTGCAGCCTAACCTAATGAAATACATTAAACTAACATCTACGGAGACCGTGACGTGCAAAACACAACATCCTTCTAGAAAAACCAACTTAACAATAAAATCAAAAAGCTAAATCTTGTGTTTTTGTTGTTTTGTAAATGTGATGTGTTTGTTATTTAAAGCCATGGAGTATTTGGTTTAGTTGTGATTTATAAAATATGTTTTCTGTTTTTTATGTTTTTTGTTGTTGTTGTTTTTTAATGCTTTGTTTTCAGAAATGGGTATGGTTTTTGAGAGCGCTGGTTTTACATTTTGTTTTTATGTTTTAGGAAATTTATTTTTTGTGTGTCGTTATTGTGCCATTTATTTATTTTTTTGGTTTTGTTGTGATTTGTGAAATAGTTTTGGTAAATTTAGTGTTTTAGGTTTTGCTGTTTGGTATTTTTATTTATTTATTGTGTTTTTTTAACTATTATTTTTTTTTGTAAAATGCAGTTTTGTTTGTCGTGTTTTGTAGATTTTGTACTTATTTTTTGTGCTTTTGCTACGTTTTTTGTTTTTATGTTGTGTTTTTGGTTTTGATACTGTGTTTTGTAAAATGCATGTTTTGTTACTGTGTTTTTGTAAATGTTGTGGGGTTTGTTGCTGTTATGATTTGTTTTTGTAAATGCATATTTCGTAAACGTTTTTTGGTTTTGGTGTGTTTTTTTTGTTGTTTTTTTGTTTTTTTAAAGTTGTGTTTTTGGTTTTCTTGTTGTGGTTAGGGTCAGGTGATGTTTTGGCACCTCCGGGCCTCTGTAGAAATCAGTACGCAACAAGACTTGGAGTACCAAAATAAAAGTCACTGTCTCAGAAATGTCATTCTTAGAGGGGCCTTTTTAAACAGTATCTTTTATAAATGTATTAATTTAGTTACTTCCATCACTTATGTGCTTGAGCGAAAAATAACTATGAAGTTAAATAACGCAACAGAACGCTCTGACTGACGGTGATTGATCAATTGATGGATTGTGATTCATTAAAGGGGTCTGCTACAGACTTTTAGCAGCCTGTAAGAAGGAATTAACTAACTTGATGGTTCACTCCACAGTCCAACCTGCTTAAACATCATAAAGTTGACAAAATGCTACCAGCCTATTTACACGTCCAGACATGGAGAAACTTTAGCATTCATTTAGAGTCATGTTTGTGTCTGCCTCATAAAGTTACAGTGGAAGTACTCACTCATTCATTGTTTGATGCCTAACAGATTTTCTTTTACCAAATTTATAGTTGGCTTACTTACTTATCACGCTTATGATCTATCAGTCTCAGCACTAAAGACCCAACAAACACTATAAATATATGATTTTGGAGAAAAAAAACATCAAAAGACTCACTAAGAAAGTCACGTTCTACACAGCAAACAGACATTTCGGTACTTCACCCTCCACCTTTACGTAATACGTGACCTACAATGCACTGTTACAGTTACCACTGCTTTGCATCCCCGGCTGACTCCCCACAATACCCCCCAAGCGTTACGGTTCTCTGTAAGCAATTAAGAATAATTTATCCTCTGACTTGATTCAAGCCATATTGATATTTCCTCTGGATGGTTGCAATGAGGAGAAACATGGGCTTAAAGGTTGTAAACATGAAGAGGATCTGGTTGAGAGATAATTACAGCAATTTCCGTGATTCATTCATAGCAAAGCATGCCGATAACGTCCATGAACTCTGCAGCATAATGACGACACTGAGGGATGCGGAGGAACGCAGAGGTTTAATGAATCACATGCAGTACAGTGACTCCGATGTGGTGTAAACAACGCTGAAGCCATAAAGGGACAGCAGCGCTCCGAAAGCCGCCCTCACCAGAAGCCATGACCTCGCTTCTTCATTCCCACTGCACTGCGAAGCTCTAATCTTCCAGAGTTTGTCCGGTCACAAGCTACTGCTGCTGTTCTGGTCAAAACACAACAGTTTCTGCGATGCTGCCTGATTGGGCCTCATGTATCCAGACTGAGGCCTCAGACAGGCTGCAGATCATCAACATCCGGCTTTCCTGATCACTGTCCCTGTAACACGACTGACATTAATATTGCTGTTGCTGCCAGAGATTCTACTGCTGCTATTTCTGTCTTATGACCTCTAAAGGCCACGTTTTTATCAAACAGACCAAGTGCATAAGAGTCATTTTGTGGTCTGATCAGCGTCTGACCGCACTTGAAGGCAGATATCTAATCAATTCAGCGTAATCTGGGTGCGCCACGTGGTTTTCTCCCGGTTGGATGCATGTTTCAGAGTTCAAAAAGGGGATAAGAAATGAAAATGTTCATGATTAATACACAAATTAGGCCTTTGGGTGTTTTGAGATTAGAAAACATTGAGAAAGTTTGTTTTAAATTTCAATTATTTTAACAAAAATGTTTATCAAACTTCAGTTATTTCTTTTAATTTATTGTTGTGTAGATATATTCTGTGTTTTTTTTTTTTGCTCCAGCCATATTTTTCCTCACTGTGGACTAATTTTTTCACTGCAATATAAAGTCCTGCACCTCTATTGAAACAGCACAACCCTGGATAGAAGTAGAGAGAATTCAAACATTACTTTTGGGCAGCATGACACAACTGTAATGCTGTTAATTATATATATTCACATTTGTGCTCTCTTTTTTCCCCCCTGCACTTGGCCATATTGTGATTTTCATAATATTTTGTTTAATTGTACTCGGGTGTTCTCCATGTAGGTCTGGCTGTGTGAGATCATGCTGCAGGTAATCAAACATGACTCATAGCAAACTCTCACACACCACGGACAATCATTCTTGCATAATTTACTTTAGCCTGAGCTAATAAAAAGCCGCATTGTAGCTTCCAAACATGACAAGACCAGCAACATCAGTAACATCAAGCCTGGGGTTTCTGTGGTACTGAAACGTATCTGAATCAAAGTAACTTACAGCAGAAATAGTAATTTTTTTAATTCATTTTTTTTAAATATTTTTTT
>OMNN01102456.1:12066-30586 GCA_900302755.1 Chromis chromis
TCCTTGAATTTGTCAAAGGGTGTCAGAAAAAGATATAATAATTTAATATTTTTACATTATTTGGTCTGTCTAGTTCATAATAATGTTTACCTTTGTGCCCATTGTGTGAGTATTTATTCAACATATAGGACTCTCGTAGGGCGGTAGTAAAGTCATTAATGTGACAAAACATATGATATCAAATTTAATAGGCCAGAATAGAAAAAAAAAAAAAAAGGAATATGTTTGATAACAATGATGTTTAAAGTCAGGCAGTGGTGGCCTAGTGGTTTGTGAAGTGAACTTGTAACCAGTGGGTCGCCGGTTCGAGTCGCCGGACTGGCAAGAGGTTGAGGTGGGAAAGTGAGAGCGACAGCTTGTCCCAGTCACCACCACTGTGGGCCCTTGAGCAAGACCCTTAACCCCTGACTGCTCCCCGGGCGCTGCACCGCAGCAGCCCACTGCTCCTAGTATGTATAGTTAAGGTTAACTTTGAATAGGATGGGTCAAATGCACAGAAGGAATTATCAGTAAAGGTTAGATTATTATTATGATTATTCTGAATAATCTTCATAATCACATTTATTTTTCAGGCCGAGTTCAACAAGAAGAACACATTTTACGTCTTCAACCATGTCGACATTAAGATCAAGTACCACAGTGGAGCATTAGAAGGATGGAGGGGGGCTCGGCTGGTTTCTGCCACTCTGGAGCCAAAGAGGTAAATGTTGGCTGGATAGTCCGTGAATGTAGTGCCGGCATATTTTGGTTTTGCTGATCTTCCTCAGCACGTTGCAACTAAAATGACAGCTGGCCATTCCAAACCAATGTGAGGTTCAACAATAATCTGACATGAAGGTGTTTTGTGTTTTGTGGGCAACAGCATCAAACAGGTCGATGAGAAAACACCAAATTGTGATAGTGGTAATCCAATGGAGGTTCCTGGAGAGTTCGAAAATGAAGTGTCAATAGTTTACACCTACTCTGTCCAGTTTGAGGTAGGCCTCGTAACTATACAACAAATAATATTGTCTAACTAATTTTATGTAACTAATATACACCTTGTGCTATGTAACAGTGAGAAATCTAACATTTTTTACAGGAAGACAATTCTATTAAGTGGGCTTCTCGGTGGGACTACATCCTGGTGTCCATGCCTCACACCAACATCCAGTGGTTCAGGTCTGAAGATATTCTTTACATTGTGCACCACAGAAATACTCTCCCCAAAACTACATGGCTTTTGATGCTTGTTAGTTGATGTTAGGTACGTGTCTCTTGTGTTTTTCCAGCATCATGAACTCCTTGGTCATTGTTCTCTTCCTGTCTGGTATGGTTGCCATGATCATGCTGAGAACCCTGCACAAGGACATTGCCAGATACAACCAGGTGGACCAGGTAAAGTCATTGTGGAGCTGATCCAGATGTGTAAATGAAGCACCTGCATACATGTGAAGTGCAGTTGTTAGAGTTAACCAGATTATACTTAAACAGGTTTCATTTGAATATCTTTGGTTATTGTCTTATTTGTGCACAGCAGATCACCATATTGCCTCAATGCAAATTAACTATTCAGAGTATCACAGTTTTGTTAAAAGTCAACATTTTGTCTAAGCCAGCACCTTCATAATAATTTAACCCTTTAAAGAGCAGCCTTATTTTTAGACAGATGCTTATGTATTACTGAGTTTGTTATTGGGGTTTGAAATGTCACTTAGTGTCTGTGGTTGTAAGTATTTCTTAGTCCCCCAGTGGATAATGAAATTGTTTGATTTTAGCTGAAGCATTTAAGTGACAAATATGGGAGATTTAGGTGTTCACTTGGCAGTAACGGGGTGTTTACTGATCATCTTCATCACGGTTATATGGCTAATGCTTTAACTTTGCAGTGTGAAATACCACCCAGCACCCAGAATTATAAATATGTTGTCACACTTCACAGGCAGACTTGATAAAGATTCCACCGACCAAGGAAAAATCCTCTCTACCCTATGTAAGCTTATTGAAAGCTGTTTTGAACCAAGCTTTGTGTGGTAATTAAATCAGGTATTTGGGTGTGTATGATTGTGGCAAACAGGCACATTAGAACAAAATGTAAAATGTGGTGTGGATATTTTTTTTAACTAGAAGTTTAACACTTTCAGAAACTACAGATTTTCAAGATAAGCGCTCATACTTAAGAATTGACCCAGGAGCTTTTCCACACCAAATTTTACATCTTTTGGTAAAACAAGTTCTCTCAGTTTTCACCTTGTTTTGGTTTGCTAGCAGGTGTCGGATTGTGAGGTAGCACTCACTGATTGGTGGCTGGTTAACCATTAACTTTCACCATTTGCAAATGTTAATTACTTCCTCGACTGTATTGCTGTCTGCTTCCTGTCACAGGAGGACGCACAGGAAGAGTCGGGATGGAAGCAGGTGCATGGAGATGTTTTCCGTCCCCCCAGAAAAGGGATGCTGCTTTCTGTGTTCCTCGGACAGGGCACACAAATCTTCATCATGACATTCATTACTCTCTGTAAGTACTAACTTACATGAGATTACACAATGTAATGCTGGCAGTAGTAACATGCACTGAATTTGACATTAGTGCAGTTCATAACATTATGAACTGCACCCATAAACTACATCAATGAGCGACATTTTCTTTGCACAATTCTTACCACAACTTATATAATGTTTGAGTCAGTATTGCACTAACCTCATTGTTATTAACCTGGTATTCAGTTCACATTATACAGCTTAGAATATTATACATTAATTGCATGTGAAAACTGTGTGTGTGCAACTTTTAAGATAATGCAGGTTAAAGCTCAGGTCAGTTTGTTATCCCACGAGACATATCACTTTAAAACTTTCCTTAGCAGCCTCATTTTGCCATCATCTCTCTTCCCGCTGAGGCAGTAGAACAAATCAAGTCAAAATATTTCTAGGAATTGAGGACATGGTTAAGGATCCATCTGCAGGAGTCTCTGGGGAAAAAATGCACTGCGTTATCCACTAAGAAAACTCACAAAGACACTGTCAATCCAACTTTCACCTGTACAGTTGGAAGTTATGGGACAGCAGATAGGAGTAGCATTTAAGGCTGTCTTTGTATTTGTTTGATGCATCTGAATAAGTGCACTAACTGTTTGTTCACTGTAGTCCTGGCCTGTTTGGGTTTCCTGTCACCGGCCAACAGAGGGGCTCTCATGACTTGTGCTGTGGTCCTCTGGGTTCTGCTGGGCACGCCCGCCGGCTATGTGTCTGCACGTCTTTACAAAAGTAAGAGTCCACTAATAACTTCATCACAAATTAGAGTCTCAAGAATCAACACAGATGGTGATACAGTCAGTGTGATCGCTCATATAATGATCTCATTCTTGTCTGTTTGTGTTCTCAGCTTTTGGAGGTGAAAAGTGGAAGACAAACGTCCTGCTGACAGCACTCTTGTGCCCAGGGTATGTTCACTTGCCACACTGCTTAGCTACTGCTCATTTGTCTCATTTGTATTCCATTTTTGCCCTTGACTGCTGGAGTTATGCCTCGTGTTTAGCTTTGCACACTGCTGTTATCTTACTCACAAGTATTATCCTTCTCTTTCCACCTGTCTTCCCCAGCATTGTGTTTGCAGACTTCTTCCTAATGAACCTGATCCTTTGGGTGGAGGGTTCCTCAGCGGCAATCCCCTTCGGCACTCTGGTGGCCATTTTGGCTCTGTGGTTTGGAATCTCTGTGCCCCTCACCTTTGTTGGTGCCTACTTTGGATTCAAGAAACCTGTAAGTTTGGCCTCCTAATTTATTCATTTGCCTCACTTAACAAATAATTGTAGATGAAATGTGTGTGTATTTAAGAGTTTATAATTTCATGTCTATATTTGCTCCTGTGCAGGCAATCGAGCAACCAGTGCGAACAAACCAAATCCCTCGTCAAATTCCTGAGCAGTCCTTCTTTACTAAACCAATCCCTGGTATAGTGATGGGTGGAATCCTGCCCTTTGGCTGCATCTTCATCCAGCTTTTCTTCATTCTCAACAGCATTTGGTAAGTGGACAGGAATGCTGTCTTTGTTAACTGGTTTGCAATTCCTGTTCTGCTATTTTTACAGCACAAAAGACTATCGCTCCTTGCCACGTGTCGCCTCCTATACAATAATTTGGATTGTTTCTGTTTCAGGTCTCATCAGATGTACTACATGTTTGGATTCCTGTTTCTGGTTTTCATTATTCTACTCATCACCTGCTCTGAGGCAACAATTCTGCTGTGCTACTTCCACCTTTGTGCTGAGGTACCTGAATTTTCAGTCCTAAATTTTGCCTTATTTGCCAAACATTAGTTCTCATCTGGACCACACTTCAGCTGCCTTTTTCTTATTACTTGATCCTAACATGTCATCTTTTTGTGTCTAAAGGACTACCACTGGTGGTGGCGTTCCTTCCTGACCAGCGGCTTCACAGCAGTCTACTTGTTCATCTATGCCGTGCACTACTTCTTCTCGAAACTGCAAATAATTGGAGCGGCCAGTACCATACTCTACTTTGGATACACAATGATTATGGTCCTCATCTTCTTCCTCTTCACAGGTGAGGGCTCTACAGTGTTTTTCATTTTCTTTAATTTATGAGCCTAAATTATATAAAATTCACGAGGGATTATCTATCCACATCATAATACTTTATCTTAAAAACAGCTGGTAAGCAATATCTCTTTTTTATGACCAGTGAAGAAGCAGCAATAGCTTATTGTACCTCAGAGACAGAGAGGGGTGTGTAGTTTTGTATATATGGCTTACATTGTTTGTTCAGTTCAAGCTCAACTGTAGTAAGAGGATTCAGGATCCTGTTCATAGGAAATAAACACCAGGAAGTTGGTCACAGTATTGCACATCATTTGTTTGCTTGTCACTTTACTGAAACAGAAGTCTTGACCTTTTGGTCTTTTTACTGGCTGTGCAGGAGCACTGTGTGTCAGATGAAGTTAAAGAGAATTCATTTGCAAGGGGGCCCATCTGAACTATAATTTATGTTTAAAGCTTAGAAGACTTAGATCTATTTTAGCAGACCTGTAGGGGTCATTTTTACTGTTTGTGGTTTGTTGTTTGATGAGCCAGAGCAGAGTTTGATCAGGGAATGCCTCTTTTTGTTATTTTATTCTATAGATCAAAAGGTGCAGCCACCATTTATTCGTGTCATTGATAATAACAAGTCTATATGCACTCTGAATCTTCCAGTGTCACATATCTATGTCAAGAGACAAAGACTGACACATGTTGACATGGTAACAGCTCTCTCTGGCCCTGTCAAGCTTTCTTGCACAGCAATTCAAATGAGACTAGGGGTGTGTGTGTGTGTGTGTGCAAAGAGGATAATATTAAGTACCAGATAACAGGCGAATACAAGCCTAGTCTATATGTCGCCCAGAAATATACAGCACACCATGATGTCAGATGATGACATACATCCCGGTGTTATTCTGTCATTAGGCCAGATAAAAGTTAGTCTGTGGCCCTGCTTGTCACTGCAGTGCTGTTTGACAATATCTTAAGACAGAGCCGTAAGTAGCAGGGGGATGAAATGTCAAAAGATTATCACCAAGAAGTAATCCAAGGATTCAAGGAAAAGATTATCAGTTTCCCTCCTTGCTTCCGGTTTTGATCTAAATAATCCTAATCTCTTACATTTGCCTTTCTTAAGTCATTATTTAGCTGTCTGTCTTTTTCACCTCATCCCAACTTTGATCACAACCTAATTCGGGATTCTGCTGCGTGGCCCCCATTGAGCAGTCAGATAGGACTTTATACCCCAATGAATTGATCCAGGATTTTGATCAGTCTGGCTTATCAACACTGCAGAGCTCTGGCAAATATGCTCTTTGCTTGACAAATCGAAGTGCTTGTGCTGGTGTTTCTTGGAGATTGCAGTCCCAGCCCTGTCAAAAGTAAAACATTTTAAGCTTTTAGTAAATGGAATTTGGTTGTGTAGCGACACCAACCGGCTGTACAAGATGACAGTTTTTTGGGGATATGTGCTCCAGAACTTTCTTTTATTTTTGCCGTTTACTCATTAATGTTTAGTATCCTGTTTTGAATAACTCATAACTCAAGGAACATATTTACAAAGGCAGCCCTTCCCATCTGGGTATTTTTATTTGCTTGTTTTGGGTGTAGCTGTATGCTCTAGATGTGATGTCTGTGTGATAAGATTGTGTAATAATACTTTCTAAATAATCCTTTAAATTTGTGTTTTATCCCAGGTACAATTGGCTTCTTTGCTTGCTTCTGGTTTGTAAATAAGATCTACAGTGTGGTCAAAGTGGACTAGAGGACTCGGGGAAGGACTAACTCCTTGCTGCCACAGTGCTGGCCTCCTCCGAGCTGGCTGTGCGATGAAGTGGTCTCATTGGACCTGAACTGAAAACATCATGTATCATAGAAACAAACCTGAAGAGCAGAGCCCGTCCTCTTTTGTGCTTTAAACTTCTGTTGCTATTTTCTTTTTTTTTTAAAATATATATAATTTTGTGTTCACTGTTGACCAGTAATATTTTGAATGGCGCCTTGAAAATCAGTGTGGGTTCCAATGGTCTAGTTGTCATAGTGAGCAGTTTGTTGGCTGGAATGTTTTTACTTTAATTTTCTAAAAAAGTAAAATGTTCTGTATTTTGCTTTTCTATTCCCTTATGGCTAAATGTTTTGTTTTTCATTACCTGTTCTGTAATGATGAAAAAATTGTGTGTACATATACTGTATAGAGAGAGAGAGAGCGAGAGAATGCTACTTAAAGATTGTCACCATAACAAAATCTTCCTTAGGAGTTTTATTCTTTTTTGTTTTTTAAGGTAAACATGGGGCTATACTTCCTTAAATATCAGCCTGTATTGTAGTTCAGAAATTATATAAAACACTGACATTGCTATGATACATGTCCATTTTCTTGAATTTAATGATTACATCTAAGTTTGCATAGAATCAGTGGGTACGCTTGGTTCAGAAGCACACGTGTATCGTAGAACTATATGCTACAGCCACAGTGTGTCGCACATTAAGGATGGTCTCCCGATGACGTTTCTGAGTTGTTTGACCACGTGAGAGATCCTCACCTAGTTAATCATTACGCAGTCCGTGAATTTACTGATTAACGGTAAGTAAGACGCACCCTTTTAGACTTTAGTGGTTTGCTGAA
This sequence comes from Chromis chromis, assembly GCA_900302755.1. Lineage (NCBI taxonomy): Eukaryota > Metazoa > Chordata > Actinopteri > Pomacentridae > Chromis > Chromis chromis. The sequence goes on from OMNN01102456.1 coordinate 19,209, forward strand.
CTGTTAACTACATACAACACTGCTGCCTTTTGCTTCAAGCAGTGCGGAGTCATCACCCAAGGTGATAACATTTTTACAAATAAATGCAATTAATTCAAAATAAAGGCCACGTTTTTGTCTTTGAGCCACTAGAATGTATATTTTGTTTCCCATGATTAACCATGATCCTTACTATTCATGTCAGAGTTTAAGGACGTTCAGTATATACGATCCATCACAAACTAAAAGGGCATAACTGGGGGAGATGCTCTTTTCATGATGGGGATACAGTAATTGCAAGAATCCTCTGACACTCGATGATTAATTTCTGACAAATTTGGTGCGATGAGTTATTCTTGGCTACATCTAATTCTGTCTCCTTAGCCTACAGCAAAATGAGATCATGCACCAACTGTCAAAGATGTAGAATGTTTTTAGGAATCACAAATCCTCAAAAACCTCAAATTATAAAACTTTGGCTTATGTTTGGATCTAATTTTATTTTTTACAAGCTTTTTAACCCTCCCTCATCCTACCGACATATTAAAAATACAAGGACTAAAGACAATCTACAACAATATACTACTATAAGAAGCAAAAATGTTAACTAATTTGTCCCTTAAAACTTTAGTTATGCAATTAATTTCACCTGAAATGATAAAGTGTAGCTTTTATCTCACATACAATCCACACCAGCACCTAAATATGTATGTAAGATACATTCTAGATTTATTACAGCAAACACATCTAAGAGCTCCGAGAAACAGCTTCGCTTCAAATCTTTCTCCTTGCACACTCCTCGCTCTCCAAAAATAGTCCTATTTGTGCTTCTTGCTTCACACCATGTTCATGAAAGTATGGATTGTATTTCTGGCTTTGAACATCATTTTATTTTAGAAAGGGTTCTTCAACAGAACACATAAGGAAATCTGTGTCTGTCTCCCAAAATACCTGACAAAACGGAACTACTGGCTCTGATAGTGACAAACATGAGCTCAATTAAAACTTCCATCTATTAAAATTTCATAAGAGGAATTAGATGCTTTTGCCCCGGGACATAAACAACACAAATTAAAACAAACAAACAAAAATGAAGTCATTAGGGAGAAAATGATTGACAAAGTTATAAAAATTAGAAATTATATCATTAAACACCAGTGAGATGTAAAAAATAAAATAAAATCCTCCGGGGATCTCAGTGTGATCCAGTTGGTAGGACGTGCATTTAAAGAGCTGTGTAGCCCTGCTTTTTTTTCTTTTTAATGTCGAGGATTCCAAAAATCTCAGTTTTTGTAATTTACTACTATGTTTCTATGTCAACAGTTGACTCCACAGGCTCCATGTATATACTATATGTTTATATGCTTTTTTCTTTAACGATAAAGCTTGTATCTAAAGTCAGGCATTGGTTAACAAGAGCAAAAAAAAGAACAACATACTCTCAAGCAAAAACAAATCTACCTGTTTTGAATATAATGTCACACTTTACACACTTTACATTTAATTTACTTTTATTAAACAACAGACAGCGTTTGATGTTCAGTAGTGAAACCAGAAATAATACAAAAAGCACGATAGAAATCACAAAAATATGTAGTTATAAAGGACTTTAAAACATCATTTTCTCTGCTATACTGTAACACACACTGTCCTTCACGGAGCCTCTGACAAACTTATTATGCAAGTTTGATTGTCAACTATAACACTGTAGTTTGGATTTCTCTGGTGACCTGTTGAACAAACCGAGGTTTAAATCCACGACAGGTACCGAAAACTATCACAGTCAAATAGTAATAATAATAATATCGACAATGATTAGAAGAAGAAGAAGAATACACCATAAGCACCCTGGCCTATTCTGCCAAACATGTTTTTTTTTTCCTCTTTACCAAAAGGTATAAAAACAGAGACGAGACACACTTTTCAAATAATGCACGTAATGTTGTGATGCACCCATGACATCCTTTCAACCTGCTGAACCGCCTCCCTCAGAGATGAGTCACAGCAAGCATACAATGCTTACATAAGTACGCATCCTCTCCGTGGCTTTAAGCAGACAGGTTGCTCCATTATAAAATACTATATCAGGAGGTATCTTTACAAATCTACACGTGTCCAGTGGAATATATGAAATCTCTTACGCAAGATCTTGCGGCATGCAGCCTTCATTAAATAGCTGGTGCAAAGAGTCCACCAGGGTTATGTTTTCATCACACCCTGCTCTCTACGCTCACTGTGGCTCTCCAACAGAAATACTCTACTTTCTCAAAGAGAGGCTGACGTTACAAAGGCAGCGAGTCAAATGTACAGTGGCACACTGAAGTAGAAAGCAACATTTCCACATCAGTTAAGCTTCGGTTAAAGGAAACAAAGGACTAAGACAGATGTGTGTGTGGCCACCCCATCAGAAAACATGGGAGTCACCAACACTTGTGTGTTTTGTAGCTGACAGGCACAATGAATCACTTTTCTACTTAGTTATTCAAAAGGCGCTTTGAGACTAAGAAGAGTTACTGCGACAGGGACGGGAACGTACACATATATTCACTTACTCAACGAGGTTCAAGAGCCGAGATGGGCACTACGAATGTTTCTACAAGCAATACCCTGAGTTCATACATGAAGCTCACCTGCACACGAGGACAGAACATCGTTCATCCTGCAGCAGGATCAAAGAGAACTAATGCACAAAAAAGTTTAAAGGAGATTGAAGAGTTGTGCAGATGGGCCTGCTGCAGATTAATACTCTCATCAGAGATATTTAAGGCCCATAATTAGACTAAAGTGGTCAGAACTGAATATTTTCACTGTTGATTAGTCGATCAGTTGTTTACTCTATTGAATGTCAGAAAATTGAGAAAATGTCCATCAGTGTTTCCCAAATCCCCAGATGATTTTTCTTTGGTCCACAACCCACATATATTCAATTTACCATCACAGAGAAGAAAGAAACCAGAAAATACTTATTTTTTTCTTTAAAAAGTGCTCAAATCAATTAATAGATTATCAAACAGCTTTGCATTAATCTAATACTTGACGACTACTTGATTAATGGTTCCACCTCTCGTCAGAACACCACAGCAGTTTCTGCCTCGACATGTCAAGTCCAGGTTTAGGCTGACTGATTAAAATCTTGATTTTTAATAACAGTAGCACGATGCTGACTACGTGTAAAACTTAATAACAGCTGCACACAGTCTCATGTGGTCCATGTGGTAAATCTTAAAACTGCATTTACATGTAACAGACACATCGCCACAGCCAGTTCTGTTACACATTCATAATGCAACAATGACGTCACATTAGTCGTTTAACCAATCTTATGACAAAATGTGAAAAGATCTGAATGTTGGTGATGAAGCACCATTGTTCCCGATGCCAGCAACTTGAGAGTTACTAATCCTGTTGTCTAGAAGCTTATGCATGAACACACTGCATGACAGACTCTTCAAGTAAAAACAAATATGGCCGGTCCAATGAATGCTGGAGTCCGGTTCATGTGCTCTGTTTGCTGTGGACTGTGAGCTCCCTCTCCGAGCTGACACTGGTGGAGGTGGTTTCTTTCCGGCTGTCCCTTGACTTCCTCTCGAAGGTGGGAGAGGAGGACGTTGTGCACTCTTCCCAAGTCCGCAGAGGGAAGACCCGAGCAGCCAGGCTGGGCAGGTGAGGAGGGACACCGGAGCGGCCCTCGGTGGTGGTGAAGCAGCTCTCCACGGCGGAGCTCTGGTTGGGGCGGCCCTGCTTGCAGAAGAGCCCGCAGAGCAGAGCCAGGAATTCCTTCCTCACGCTCCGGTGCATGTAGCCGTAAATGTAGGGGTGGAGGCAACACTGTAGAAAGAAGAGCACCAGGGCAAGGGAGGATAACCATGGGGGTACCGCCGCTCTGGTGCTCATAGATATAGTATTGAGGATGCTGTAAGGGCCCATGCTGAAGATGTACGAAGCCATGATGACAAACACTACCCGAGCTGCCTTGCACTGGTAGTGGAAACGTCTGTGTCTGACTCGAACAGGGTATCGTCTGGCTGAGTAGGGGCCTTCAGGTGAGCTGGCCTGCTGGGGTTGGTGCTGCCGCTGCGGACTGCTGGGTGCCTGGAAGTCCTGCGGGCAGGGCTGGGAGTAGGATTGTGTCTGTATCGGGTGCACAAGAGCGTTCTGCCTCCGGGCTGCTCTGAACACCATCCAGTAACATCCGAGCATGATGAGCACAGGCAGCCAGAAGGAAAAGGTGGACACCACGGCGGAGTAGGACAGGCTGGAGGACCAAACCACCGAGCAGACGTTGTGGCGGCGGTCAAAGTTGATGACCCCCCAGCCGTACAGAGGAGGAGTGCTCTGCAGGAAGCTGAGCACCCACGTGCAGATGATCAGGTTGGTGCCCAGGTGAGGGGTCATGCGGGTGGGGTAGGATAGAGGGTGGATGATGGCCAGGTAGCGATCCACAGACACAACGATAATGGTGTTGACCCCGGCGAAGGCGAAAAGGTGCATGAGCACCACCAGAGCCTGGCACAGTCGAGCATCCAGGGGCCACACACCAGGCACGGTGGCGGCAATGGCGAAGGGCATCACTAGCACGGTCTGGAGGAGGTCTGCCAGGAGGAGGTTGAGGACGAAGCGGTTGGCCACGTGAAGGAGCTGAGGCTTCCTCTGGAACACCAGCAGGACCACCACGTTCCCAAAAAGGGACACGCACACGATCAGAGATATGAGCACCATCTTCACCACGCTGTTCACGGTGGAGGACCACATGGGGTCCTGGCCGGAGGTGTTGACACCGGTAAGATTTGTGCCCATAGCGGGCTCCTGAGAACCTGACATGGTTCATCTGACATCCAGCAGGTCAGGGTAGCTCCATCAAGGGTAGCTCAGGTGCTTTTATTCTTGAAGGGTGTGAGAACAATAAGCTGCTGGTTGCTTTTCTTTTATTTCAATGGATTCCAGGTGCAACATTCAACATGACACATCCTCCATAACAGGTGAAAACAGACCAGGAGACTCATCCACGAGTAGCTGGAGATTGTGAACACTGATTCGCTGCTCATGATTCTCCCTTCACCCACCGAACAGGCCCCTTTCTTCTCGCAGCCCACATCTGCCGAATGAAGAAAAAAAAAAAAAAAGATGAAAAAAAAAAGGAATTTGGCGACAGCAAATGCCAGCATCCACAGAGAGCGTCCAAATATCGCTAATCTGTATATAGTGATGGATGATACCTGGGGATGATCAGTGATGCTATGCTTTGCTGCTCGGTTTCCATCGCTTTGCTCCCATTTCAGCCCTCAGCTCCAGTCAATGGCAGCGAGCTTTCACGGCTCAGCTAACATACGCTGCGTGTCTTCACCCAGCGGGGGTCTCTCATCCAGACGAGCGTATCTTTCCGTTGCTGCTCTCTTCGGATTTCATGGCAGATCAAACATTTATTATTTCATCAGATTCCTCCTCGGCGAAGTATTAGGGCTACTTACGGTCGAGTCCTGTCTGCGAGGTGTCAGAAAAAAACAAGGACACCTGCGCTGAAATCTCTCCCCCGCTGGAGTCTGTCACCGACCCCCGCCTCTCCGACGCTTTTTTATTTAATTTTTTTTTCTTTCTTTAATTTTTTTTTTTTTTACCTCTTTTGTAATGAATGTGCAAGTACGTTTCACCAGCATGTGTAACACAATTAACCCCAATTTATTCATTCTGTTAAATCTCTTATTTTATTGATTGGTTATTAGAAAATACAACAACAAAGATAATAAATATTAAACTGAACATGCACGTTATTTTATTTATATTTTTCATTATTGTAGCAATCTGTTAACCAGAAGTGTCTTTAATTTGCTCCCCCGTGACAAAAAGCCTGGTTTCACATTTAACCACAGTTACCCGGATCTGGCAGATCTCCTTGGTAACAAGTGATTCAATCAGATGGCTGCTTGTGTGAACTTGACATAATAGTATGTCTGTCAGAGAACAAAACAGCTGATTGCTTTATATAGCCTACAGCACCATTGACTATTTTTGTTTTATTTTTTTAAAGATTTCATTTGGTGATATCACAACACTAAGATATAGTACTGTATATTAAGGGCTGCTATTTACACTATAAAAATAAGTCTGGAATAGAGCTGATAAAATAGCTCGCACTCATTTATTTGGGTAGATTTCACCCAATGTTTTGAGTAAAGAGTACCTAAATTTAACAGCTATGACACAAACACAAAAAATAGGTCTGCATGATACATTTCCTAAATATTTCAGTCCCATATGCTGTTTTTCACATTTGCTTTTGGTGATATCACAACACTAAGGTGTACTACTGTATAATATAGATAGATAGATAGATAGATAGATAGATAGATAGATAGATAGATAGATAGATAGATAGATAGATAGATAGATAGATAGATAGATAGATAGATAGATAGATAGATAGACAGATAGATAGATAGATAGTCTAAACCAGGGGTGCCCAATCCTGGTCCTCGAGGGCCACTATTCTGCATGTTTTAGATGTGTCCCTCTTCCAACATACCTGATTCAAATGATCAGGATCGTTATCAGGCTTCTGCAGAGCTTGATGATGAGCTGATCATTTGAATGTTGAATAATAGAACTGATGAAACAGTTTGTGCTCCATTTATTTGGGTAGATTTCAGCCTGTGTTTTGAGTAAAACGTACCAAGATTTAACAGCTTAAAGAAATTAGATGAAGTCTACATGATACACAACTAATTCAGGCCCCTTTACGCTGTTATTCCGTTTTGCTACTTTGTTCAGGTGATATCACAACACTAAGATGTAAGCCTACTACTGTATAGACTACTGACTACTACTGAATTGATGAAACAATTTGCACTCCGTTTACTTGGGTAGATTTCAGCCTGTGTTTTCAGTAAAATGTACCAAGATTTAATAGTTTTAAACAGCTAAATAAAATTAGGTGACGTCTGCATGATGCATTACACAAATATTTCAGCCCCTGTATGCTTTCATTCCGATTTGCTCATTTTGTTTGCATTTATTTGGTGACATCACAACACTAAGATGTACTACTGCATATTAGGTGTTAGTCGATGCACTGTCAAAACAAACCAATACAATCTGCTTAATAGAATTGATGAAACAATCTGCACTCAGTTTATTTGAGTACCTAGATTTAGCCGCTGTAACACACTAAAAGAAACACAACTCATCCAGCCTCTTTTAGACATGCTCTGAACATGCTGGCTTCATGTCTGTGTAAGCACTCTGGTGACATTTTTGTAAAAGTTGCAACAGCAATCTAGGTTGGACCTAGTAGCATTTCTGTATCACTTTCAACATGGCACCAGTCTGAACTGCATGCCGACACATTAACGGATAGGCATGGACAAAAGAGTTGAGTGAAATGATTGGAAGAAGGCTGTTTTTCAAATTTGAGCACCAATAAAAAACATCACAAAGAGTGCAAAAGACATAGTTTGCTGCCAAACTCACACAACACCTTTCTTGTTAAGTTTGCCCTGCAATTTCACATCTATTACAGACTAAAATGTCCATAAAATAACACTTTACTGCAATGAGAACAAAGTCAGTAGGCCAGCTTAAGGAGACTGGCAAAACTTTAACAGTAGCTGAAGTTGAAGTTTGTTGCCTCCAGCTGTTTATAGGTGTATTTCCTGTGAGTTCATTAAATATTTGCAGCATCAAACAGCAGCAGCATCATTATGAGCATCTCCAAAGCAAGATAGTTGCACATTTAACTACATAGAACAACAATGACTGTATACTCTGAGAAAACAGCAGTGGTAACCTCATTAATTGCAGTAATCGTAAATAATCCTCGACATAGAGACAGGATTGGTCAGGATCTAATGGTAAGTCACAGTTAAATCATTTGTCACATAGCGGATTTAAAAGGAAGTGACCTACTGTATGTCCAAATGTCAGAATGCAGAACCACTTTGACAGACTGATGAAGCCAGCAGTGTTACATATCCTGTTTCTGAAAGTGAGTGGTACGGGGCATGTTCCTACAGCATTGTTCCAAGCAACACTTATGATAATACAATCAAATATTGTTGCGAGTGGTGACTCAATATTGATAGAGATCTGTGAGACAGCTTGTGTTTTCCTTCACAGCACACAGTGAATTATTTTGAACACACCTATCTGCAGAGACTGTCATCAGCACAGCAACCCGACGCACTCGTGGTACCATAGCTTCTCTAATCTAACATGAAGGTGAATAAAACACAGCGTGAGCGACCGAGCTGTAAACATAATGGAACACAATAGAACAAACCCAGCATAATAGACCATATGTAACATTTTAATTAATGTCAATATGGGTTTGCAACTACAAATCAGGAACTTCTCAGACATGCAGGCCACTACAATATTCAACTGTTCATCCATTTAATTATCATGAATAATTAATCAGTGTGACTAATGTAACATTACTTATTCAGGGAAGGTTAGCTTTACATGAAAAATTGTTGTAGGACACAGGAGATGATGTTGATCATGTAGAAATCTTATATTATGGTTTATATTTTTTATGTTGCAGTTGTTACTGTCAACAAATAGGTCAAATCTACTTATTATTGTATATTCCACTTGCTAAATAACACAATTAAGTAGAAATTAAATGATTGGAATCCTTTTTTTTTCTTTCTTTCTTTCAATCACATCACATCTTTATGAGCAGATTTTTACATGTTTTTTTTCTTCTCATGACCCTTGACCTCTTGCCTACGTTGATTTAAATGCTTCACCTCAGAGTTTATTATAGGCTTTTGAAACAATACTTGACAAAACAATCTTAGCAGTCAGATCACTTTATCCAGCACTATTTTCATACCGATTTCTTCTCTTTTTCTGCACCACCTCAAATTAGCCTCCCCCTGCCTACCTTTTCTTTTCTTTTCATTTATAATCTTTTGTAATAGCATCATGTCAAACACACTCACCTCCTCGCCCCACCACCCAGAACCAAGCACCGAACCTGGGGGGACAGAGCTTTCTCTGTCGCTGCTCCCACTCTCTGGAACTCTCTGCCACTACACATCTGAGAATGCTCAGACCTCCACACATTCATATTACTCATAAAAACTCACCTCTATAAAATTGCTTTTAATGTTTAACTGTTTTTATGCTTTTATACCTGCTTTTTATTCTATTTGTTTGTTTTTGTTTTTATTACTTACCTGTAAAGTGTCTTTGAGTGCCCAGAAAAGCGCTATACAAATAAAATGTATTATTATTATTATGATTATTATCATAATAATTCTGCATGTATCTTAGCTTAACACTATATTTGCTCCTATGCCTGACTGCTGTTCTGTCTGACCAGATTTACTACATCAAACATAAAGGAGGTATACACATATTTTCTGCTCGTACTCATCTGCAGATAAGAGAGTAAATAATAAACATCTTATGGACTCCTTGGCATAGTTTATTCATCAAACGAGCAATTAGTTTTAACCTCAAAACCTTAATTTACAGATGGAAAATGAACTGAACTATATTTAGATGTGTGTTAAACTACAACTCCTCAGGTGTTCTTATTCAGCCTCGAACAGCAAAAAGCTGAAAACTTAACCTCCATTCATTCTCAGTGCAACACCGACTAAACAGTTAAATAAATAAATAAAAACTCCACTGTAGCTACTGAATGGAAATGTAATTACATGGAACTTCTGATGGCTCTTTTAACATAAAAAGCTTTCACACTGAGTGATTTATGAGGGTAGCCCAGTTTCGATCAAATAACCACAACTTTAGATTTGCAGGCTCCTCTATGACTCTTTGTATAATATGCACATTTGTATAAGCCACCTTTTTTTTTATTGCTGGAAACACAAAAAATGCTTCTACATTTCAGCCTTTGTAGGAAAAAAGGGCTTCATTAAAATGCACAGAAAACAAAAGCAGTTCTACATTGTGCAATCCAATTAGTCTGTAGCTTACATGGCCTACTAATCAACACTCGTAATTAGCCATTTTATTTCATGTCTTTGCTCTATCCCAGCTATCAAAAAGCCCTTTGATGTAACTCTCGATCACCCTGTGTTTTAGATTTAGATTGCAAATGAAATGCTGGTGACCGCAAAAAGGGGTGGGGAGATGTTCCCCTGTTTCTTATGTTTTGAATGGACCGTGGTTCAAAGGGAGACCCACAGGCCTGCTGCCTCCTTGGATTATTAGACTCGCAATACAGTATGAATGCTCACAGTGACCCCAAGTGCTCCGTCTGCAGCTTTGTCATTCAGGCTCCCTCTCATTCACCGTCGCTCGCTGACACCTATGAGCTGACAAAATTGAACACACAATGGGCAGCGAGGACAGGCACTGCAAACCCAAACTTTATTTGCATGGCAGTAAATGTACTTTTTGATGTATAATCAATATTGTGAAAATGTTGTACTATCACTTTTATTTATGGACTGCAAAGATAGCAATGCATTATCAATTTAATCAATGCCTGTATTCATATAAACCTGAAAAAATAAACCTAAAGTGTATATTTTGATTATAGTATATGGCTTATTGACACATTTGCAGCTTGAATTGTTTATTTATTTATTTTATTTTTGGCCACTAGGGGTCAGAAAAGCTACAAAACAAGCTGACACACACAGACCTATACTACTTTATAGAGGTGTTGTGGCTGACAACAAAACAGGTGTAAAAACATCATTGCTCAGGAGAAAAAAATGTCTTTAGCCTACCTTGTGTTTAGCTTTTGTTTCATCACTACCACTGTCAGTCTTCTGTGACTCATGCTAACTGTATGCTAACTTCCTGCACAGCATCAAATGACAAACAACAACAACTTCTGTCTGTTAAGCTAAAAAACAAACAAACAAACAAACGGATATTTTACTCAGTCAAGGTGACAAAGACAGAATGAAAAGGTGAGTATATGTTGAACTTACATTTGTCAAGTGCCAAGAAACAGAAACACTCCAAATGAATGCTAAACTCATTTGTCTGTCTGGATGTGAAAGTTGCCTATACTCAGTTTTTAGCTAGCACGTTAAAGCTCAGAGAAACCCTGACTTTAATGCCTGATAGTTGCTCTTTCTTTTTCAAATTTAATATCACTGTATGTCTGCTGTTTGGTTGAGAGCACAGTGGGTTTATAGAAGTTTGTGTTCCTGCTAATATCAAAGCTCCAAGTAGCTTGTTAGCTTGTTGCATACTAGCTACACCTGCCAAGTGCAGGTAAACATTGCAGTGTAGCAGCCATATTTAATTTTGGCAAGGGGATGGGTTATCTATCTATCTATCTATCTATCTATCTATCTATCTGTGTCTGCTGCATTTGACATTTTCCCATTTTGTGGAACACAAGAACTACAAAACAGCTAATAGCGACACAGCTCTGATATATTACCTTGTGGAGGTTTTACAGTTTGTCTACG
>OMNN01102458.1:0-21576 GCA_900302755.1 Chromis chromis
ATCAACGTATTGCGTTTGTTTAACCGCTATGTAATGATACAAGCTTAGAGGGCTGGTGATGTAACCGCGTGGCTCCATCTTGGCTCCTGGCCAGTGGAAACGCAAACCGGCTCTTAGGAGGAACGGAGTTTGAACCAACAAAGCTCAGAAGGAGTACCACAACAACAAGAGTGGTTCCGACCGCAGAACCAGCAAGTGGTTCGACCGGCTGGACGAACTCCTGGGTCACCGGCTGGTGTTTACGTCCTCATACGTCATTGGCTTAATTTGCATGATCTACCCGGGACTTCGGACCGCGGTCGAAACGCGGACGACATGGGCAACAGGAACTTTTTAGTTCCTCAAAAAAAAGCCCAGGAAATACCCCAGGAAATGTGGCACTCACTGTGGGCTCCTTTTTCATTGCAAAATGGAAACAGCCACAGCTAGAAGCAGAAGGAGCTCAAAAAGGTATTTTGTGCCTTATGACACAGTTATAATACCATAAATCATACAAAACAAAAAACAAAAGTTGATTATTTAGTTTACATAAATGGAAATAAACTGGAATCAACATACTATAGATTTATTGCTACTTACATGGTATATTAATAATATTGTTTCCATACTTGCTCTCCTGTCTGCTCTGTATAAACACTACCTGCAGTTCAGCCAAATTTTTGTAAAACTGCTTTTGGGGGCGCCCCGATAGCCTAGCGGTTATGTCGCGTGACCAACGTGCAGAGGCGTAGCGGCTGTGCCGGGTTTGAGTCCAACCTCGGCCATTTACCGCATGTCCTTCCCCGCTCTCTCTCTCTTTCTAACTCTATCCACTGTCCTGTCCACTCTAATAAAGGCATGAAAAGGCCAAAAATTAATCTTTAGAAAAGAAAAAAAAAAAACATGCATTTGGTAGCAAGTGAGTCACAGGTGCACTGAACAATGCTGAATTTATTTACTTTTCTTTTTTTCTTTTTCTTTTTTTTTTACAGAATGTGGTTAGTGCAAACATGTAAATGTTGGTGAATTTTAAATAATAAAATTAAAAAGAATAAAGCAATTTTGATGAAACGCCACAATTTTAAGCCTAGATTTGGTTATTTTTCTGACAGAACGGCACGACACAGTTAAGGACCGTTGAAAGTTTGAAAGTCAAGGGATTCATTCAGTTTTTGGCTCTGCCAAATGGTGTAATTTGGCGTTTTTAAAAAAAAAAAACATAACATGCTTTTCAAACCTTTGGGGTTCAGAGGGTTAAAGAATAAGGATGGCGTAATTTTATATTTTTCTGATTATCACAAATCTCATAAAAAGATCAAAACTAACACTGTGTAAGTCCATCTTACAATACTTTCTGACTTCCACATGGCCCCAAGCTCATCAGTTCCTACTGGGGATGTACATTTTTAAAAGCTGATCTAAAATAAATAGGGTCATTGTTTTTTAAAATGCTAAGTAATTACCAAAAACAGTGGTTGGCCACTGTGGAGGGCTATTTCCATCTGCATATGAAATTACATTTGTCAGTATTTCACAACAACAAGACCGTGTATTTGAGATTGCCTTAAAACAAACTACAATTTGTATATTCATGGTAATGAACCCATGGGTTTTAGCTACACAGGTAATACTTTGGAAAGCATCTACTCATTTTAGGTTTTGGCTCTTTCTGTGGAATTTGGTAACAATAAGAACAGTTTTAAGAAATTGCCACAATATTTGTTCATTTTCAATTAATCGATCTTAATCAACCTGTCTTCCATCAGATCATGGATCACAACTGACATCTAATTATGTACGTGTGATTTGGTTTAAAGGGATTTTTACTATAATCAGGTATTTTATCGAAGTAAACTGGGAGCATTTCTTTGTTTTTTTGCAGTAGACAGACATTTAAGATATGGACAAGTTGTATATTTTAGTTTAGAATGATAGAAACATGAACACAACTACGACACAAACACTATGCACATTTTTTTTAAATTACAAAAACAAAATAAATGTACAAATAGCTTTCAATTTCAAAAAGGCAGAAAGGAGGAAACATCCATTATAATTTTTTTAAATGGTAGATGACTATGCTGACTAAACATGATTTAATACTAGAAGCATACTCCACCGCTCCACTCCGCCTCTGTTCAGAAACTTGGGAGGTTAAGGGTGTTGTATAAGAGTTACTGTGAAATATACCGTCACAGAACACCATGCAAATAGCAGGATTTCAAAATCATGTCTTTTCAGTGAGCTGGTGAAAACATGGCAGTGCAGGAGAGATATGATCCCTGTTTTATTTGCCTGTCAGAAGTCGAGCTGCTGCATTTTGAAATCAACTGCAGCTGTGAATTGTCTTTCCAGTTGATACCACAATACAACAAGAAACAATAGCCGAGCTTAAAGTAAATAAAAGTATGTGCAACTTTTTCAAGGTCAACAAAAGACAGAATTCATTTCTTTTGAGATATTTCCCCGCTAGATAAAGCAGAACTGAACACTCTGTTAGTCACTGTTTAAAAGTTGGGTCATGATTAAAGGAAACAATGATTTTTCTGGCATGGTGCAATACATTCACTGACATATTTCCAAAGTTTCTGTGTTTACAAAGCTCAGGTTCCCCAAATGGGAAATCTCCAATGTATTGTTATCCAACAAACATTTGGTGTCTGCAAACAATTAGCTAATATTAGCAAACTGTGTCATTCACATGTAACACTGGAACTGGATGTTGTGCTTCCTCATGGCGAGCACAGTTCTGGCCCTGAAATACTCAAATCATAAGAGGAACCATCACGGAAATAACTTCCATGTGGAAAAGACAGAGACGTCTTGAGCATTTGAGATAATTTCAGGATGAATCTCACCTGTCTGAGACTCTGCCTGCACACTGGTTTTATCGCTCTGCATGGACAGAAGAGAAAAGAAAAATTGACACATGCAAGACAGAAAGCTTCTCTCATATATTATTAATCACCAAAACTAGGAACACAACTCACCTTATTATTATCATTTAAAGGCCTGTTGATAGACACATAGTGTCTGATTTTTCTGTGGATGACAAACACATAGTAGCACATCAGAAAAAATTAATCAATAAGATTATTTAGTTGCTTGGACAGTCATTTACATTTAGCAAGAGTGCATGAGCTGCAGTAGGTTTAATGCTTTATACTGTCACTCACCCTCCCTGTCCAATTACAGGTGTGATCTTCACATTTTGCTGAATGCTGTCTCCATTCTTCTTTTTGGCATAATAAATCCCCTGCCACTCCTGGAACATAACAAAACCAAGACACATGTAATGTACAGACACAAGAACATATTTATATAATCATTCATCCTTAAACAACCTGCTAAAATACAAAATTTAAACCATCCTAAGAGTGGGTGTGGACTGAGTGTAGCTCTGCAGTGTTGAGGTGGGGCAAGTCGGAGTATTTCAGAGAGCAGCGATTCACTTTAAAGGGTAGGGGGAGCGCTCCTGGAGTCCAGTGCACTTGTTTCATGTCCCCCCCACCTACAGACTGCTTTAGTAGCTTTAAAAGACCCTTCCTGCTGTTCGCCTGTCTGGAGCTGACCTTCGCTCTCTGTGTAGTAAGATTACGGCACAGCCATCAACCGCTGTTCTTGTGCACATGAAACGAAGCTGCTGGATGACCAGTGGTGCTGACTTACAGCACACGTGGATGCATGTGCAGGCATGCATGCACAGACACAAAGGGAGAAGCAGATATCTGTGGTGCTTACAAGAGAGATCTGATTGTGAAGAGATACTCTACAGTGACAGCTATATTGTATGAAATACTACAACTAGTTGCAAAATTGAAAACACTATTAAACTTACAAACTACTATGTAAAAATTTGGATTATGTGTTATTATTTCCTGACGAGATTAACTCTCTTAGCCTCAAACCCCACCGGCGGGTTTGAAAAGAAAGTTTATCTATGCCAAAATCGCACCATTTAGCAGAACCAGACACTGTAAGAACAGAAAGAATCATTGTTTTTTTTAAACTTTCCAATTATCCTTGAACTAATCGTGTGTGATGTGCAGTTCTGATGGAAAAATTGTCACATCTAAGCTTGAAATTGTGATTTTTCAACCAAAATAACTTTAATTTAAATGCGTTATTTTAAAAAAAATTCAAAAATACACCATTTACACTAAAAAGATTCTACAAAAATAAAAAAAAACTGTGCTTAACGGTGGAAATAAAAAGCCATTACAGACTCAGTGGCAATCAAGAGTCACATGACAAAAAATCAAAGACTTTTTGGCTGAACTAGGTTGAACTGCGGGCTGTGTTTACACATAGCAGATAGAAGAAAAGTATGAAAACAAATGTATGTAGTTAATTATCTATATTATGTAGAGTCACCATTTTTCATAATTGTGCCATTCTATGAAGAAGACATTTTTGAGTTCTCTCTACTTCTAACCACGATTGTGCTGTTTCCATAGAGATGCAGGAGTTTATATCGCTCTGAAAAATGAGCCTACAGTGAATGAAAATGTGACAGGAGTTCAGAGGGTTAAGATCCTGATTAAGTAAGCCACATTAAATATTGTGTTTGGCCTGAAATGTACGGTGCAGACGATGAGGTGATTTAATGAATGCATATTACCTTTCCTTTCCGTATGCAGGAGTTTATTGTTTCAAGGAGATCAGGCTTATTCTTCTCACTTTTAGGCACTTCTATTATTTCCTTCCCTATTAGCTCGCCTTGTTGGTAGCCCATAATGGACTCATAGGCAGGATTCACATACTGTGAAGGAGAGGTAACAAGAGTATCAGATTGCGATCTACAGTTTATAAGATCCACATATGAGTTCAGACACAGGTGAGATCATGACCTTGACTGACACGTGAATCTTGCCAAATGCAACAATACGTTTTCAGTTGACACAGTTGCTGCCTATTTCATAGAGGTCAAATGTATATTTTATGTAGGAACATATGGTGGCAACACAGTGTTTTTGGGCCATTCCGATGACAGAGACACAAACAGGAGGGAAAGAAAGAAAGAAGCTTTAATTACAACAATAAAACTAGAGGGAAAACTTTATTTTAAACCCACCTGAATTACTTGATCTTCAGAAGTGATCTCTATGGCCTCTTGGCTTTGTTCTAGAGCAGTGAAAATAGCATTGCCAGCCCTTGTGTAGAGAGACAACAGAGTCATTGTTAATATATGCAACAATGTCTCACCTCTAAGTGGACACTTGTTCATTTTCAAGGCGGGTAATCAGGCATAAAAAAAATGGGATAAAAAAGCAGACTTGTTAAAATAATGTCTTGCTCTCTGTGCAAAAGGTTTAAATAAAGGCACTGTGTAACTACTGTACAATTTAGCTACAACAGTGCAGTTATATCACGCGACTCACCTCAGTTTGAACTGTGCCCGCACCTCTCCATGCTCTAACTGTAGCAGCTCATTGTAGCAGGCCATCATATTGGCATTTTCCACATATCTCTGAGGGTCAGAGCAACACAGCGATTCATGCATGAGAAACTCAATGCAACTGTCTCCAAAAAACACAGGATTTACAATAAAGATATCTGCATTTAATTGAGTGGGGACAGTTGAGATATAAAACATCTCAATAGAATACTGAAAACGCATGCACACATTTAGACATAATGTCGCTCACCCTATTAAAGCCGGCATTGATCAGTGGCATCACAGAGGCTTCCTCTCTGTCTGGCCTTAAAGAGAGAACACATGTTAGCATTGAAATGACAACATGACAAATGCTTGTTTAGAGAACATCAGAGGGCTGCTGTGTATGATAAAATGCAGGCCTACAGACCTCCACTGAGCCAAACATTTCAATTCTAACAGCACTCTTAATCATCAGAAAATGACAGTGGGAAAAAGAACAAGAAAAAGGAGAAAGAAAAAGAGAGGAGGGGGGGGTCACCAAGTTGTACGTACCTTTTCACAACGGCGACTATCACAGTGTTTTCTGCAGAGTTGACCGCTCTAATTGACCTGAATGTAAACAGAGGGAGCCTTTTAGTCAGTGAGCGAGGCTGGTGGAAAAGCCTGTGGCATCAAATCAATGTATTTTTCAGTTTTTTCACGCTCCGATTCTCCCAGGCAGGCAGAGCCCAGTGGTGGAGCTCTGTGAGCAGGCCGAGGCCTCTGAAAGAATGCAGTGTACAGGGCCACTCATCCGCCTGTGGTTTCCCCCAGCCAGTGGTCATAAAGGCCCTTTAGTTCCCCCATCAGAGCCCGTGCGTGTACACTGAACATATGGATCGGCCAAAATGAATAGGGTTAACATACACGCTGGGCAGGGCAAATGAATGTTTGTAAATGTGTTTTTGGTTTGGGCAGAGGCTAAAGATAGAGAGTGGTATGGGCAGGCACCGCTCAATTTCTCAGTGACATGAACTCCACTAGGTAGCATGCAATGGAAGCCCAAAGTGAGCCGGACATTTAGACCCACATAATCACAAGTGTTACCAAATTTGCTGTAACAAATGAAAAGTAGTTTGGTCCTATTAGGATCATCTGGTCTGAATTAGGTCGTTGGCTTAATGTGACAGTCACTAACAGAATTCAGCTCAACTGTATGCAGCTGACTTCTGCAGTCGCCGGGAGGTACAAAAATATAAAAATAACATGTTATATCCATATATCTATATATAATGTTCATACTGCTAATCCTGCATATATACCATAACATTAATACTGATCATACTGTCTATACTGTTCATACGGTTTGTACTGTCCATTTAGACTGTTTACACTGATCATACCTCTAGTCATCTCTACCTGTAGATTTAGATTATTTTGTTTAATATTGTATCCACCTCTGTGTATTCATATATTAGTGTGTTCATCTGTCCATACTGTTTATATTGTAACACACTGTATATACAATACTTTAAATAATGCTGCTTTTGCACTTACGGCTAGATGCCAAACTGTATTTCGTTATCTTAGTGCTTGTGCTCTGTGCATTGACAATAAAGTTGAATGTAATCTGATATATAGCTGCAAGGTCTGAACACACAAGGTCCTGTGACTTACAGTGTGTAAACTTGTTACCATGCAAGTTTAAACAGTTTTACAAAAACTAATAGAGAAGTGATTCAACCAAAGAGCTAAAAGTAGGAATGTAATGGACAAATGGAAAACTAGTTAGCTCGAAGTAGTGCATATAAATAGCAAGTAATAGATCAATTCCTGAAAACATTAGCTAAAAGTAATGAATGAATGGTTGCAGTGTTCTGGTTCTCTAAGTGGTAGTTGTATGGATGCAAAGTTGACTGACCAACCAGCTAAACTCCATCAACAGCTTTCATATTTAATCTTGAATGACATCCAGCTCAAACTTCATTGTCTGACAATGCTGTGTGTGAGGCTACATCAGAATAAAAAACAAAACAAAACACTGTACTACATAATCCCTGAAATACAATGTGAAGTACAAGTGCATAGATGATGGGAGAGCTTGCTTACCGGCATAGTGCTTCAGCGTCAAAGTGTCTGGAATGTCTGTGGTCAATGATGACGAGGTCGTGATGCTTCTCCAAGAAGCACTCAAGAGCCGACTCTGGTGTTCGCGCCATGCTGCACCTGAAGTTGGCCTTCTCACATGCCCAGCAGAAGCCATTGCTCTGACTGTCCTCTTTGGCAAAAACTAAAAGTACCTGCAAAAGGAGAGAGATGACTAAGCACATGTGTCCAGTTGAGTCACAATGTCATGCTACTTCTACTACTACTACTTCCATTAAAACATATACTGCACATCTAAAATTAAAGGGGGGGGAGTTAAAGGGGGCTTCAAAAAAGAGCTATAATACACAGGGGGTGACATATTCAAAGGGAATACTGTCTAAATGAGAAATGGATATCTTTTAAACCATTGAAGAAAATAAAAACTACAAAGAAGCAGCCTCTTGCATGTTAACAGGTATTAAGAAATGCTTTTAAGATACAGGGAATTTGTTAGCATGAGCTCTACAGACTTAGCAGTCTACAAACTAGTCCATCACAGACTCAAATCCATCACAGCTATTTGTAAGAGCAAACTTGGGAAAAAAGAAAGAGATTGAATAAAATCCTACAGTGGCTTACGATATATGGACAGCATAATCTATTTTTTAGTGTTGATTCACATGCATTTGATTTTATAAGATGAAACAATAGGGAAAAATTAACCTGTTTTCACACTAAAAGGCTATATATTAAGCAGTGTGCTCCAGCTCTCCATATTTGTACTTTTAAAATGCCGTGTTCTGTGCTGAGAAACACCTATTTCAGCTGCATTTTGCTGGAAGATGCACAGAAAACACTGTTTCTCTCAGAAAATCAACAATATCTGGAACCCAAAGCGACATCCAATTTACAATGACATGCAATGAGAAACCAGCAAATACAGAACACAGTAATTTTTCATATTTTTGCTTGATAAATTGCTTTAATAATAACAAAAAGCTCTCATTGTTTGATTTGTAACAGCTACAAAGTTGCAACATTATTTTAAAAAGCTCTTGAAATATTTAATGTGCAACATACAGTAAGAGAGCTGCTGTGCTAATTGATAATTGATGATTGATTTAGCTGTGATCTGATTACAGAAACTGGCCAAACGCATCACAAATGATGTGTCCTCTCCCTCCTGCTAATCCTATACCAGCAAAAACCATAAGGAGAGCTGCAGCAAAATGTCGTTTAGATTCCTCAGTGTAACAACAGCTCTGAGTTGTCAAGTCATCATTGTTGCATTTGTACTCATTTGCGCCTGTCGTCCTAATCAGCCTGCAGCGTGACCTCAGGCCTCCGGTGGACAGGCCCTGATTGATCAGACTCAGCTTGTACTCTGGTGCGTCAGAGATTTTATTGTCCGCTGCCATGATCTATGACACAATTAGTCGAGGTGGCCTTGACTGGCTGCCGTCCCTCCCACCAGTCTGCCAAGGCTGTGGCCGAAAAGTGCTGCTGCTACCGTCAAACCAGCCATTGAGAGCACACTCTCTCTCTGCCACCGTACTTTAATATAACCCCTCACTTGCGTAAATACTGGACCAGAGATTTAGGCCCGCCTCCAAGAGCAGTGCTGCACTAAGAGCAGATTCATGAGTCACTCTCTCAAACAGACGTCATCTCCAACTGTTGGCAGGCAGCAGAATGAACGTAAAGAAAAGAAAGCTTGTTCTGCAGTTTTAAGGTTTTGCATCACACCTGTGAGGTTGAGTTAGGACACAAAGGCCTGACTTTGTTGAGGAAACTAGAAGTCCTGTCCTGCGCACAATGACGGGATAGAGGATT
Organism: Chromis chromis; assembly: GCA_900302755.1. NCBI lineage: Eukaryota > Metazoa > Chordata > Actinopteri > Pomacentridae > Chromis > Chromis chromis. Next base: position 9,260 of record OMNN01102458.1, read on the forward strand.
GGCTGTTTTGACAGTCTTTTTGATTCATGCTGACAATTGGCGTGGCCTTTATTTAAGTACCAAAAGGAAACCTCAAGCGTGAAGCAGCGAGCCCTTTATGCCTGAGAGAGGTGTTGCTAATGCAAACCATATTCCACATATGAACATTTTCCCCTACAAGCCGCAATAAGAGTCCGGGTCATAAATACATCACCTCCGAGTCCTGCAGCTATGTTCGGTACGCACAGGGAATTAGATCAGAATTCCACATTGGGATGTTGGTAGAAAAGTCAACATTTCCGCAGAGGTGGAGAAACGGGGTAATATAGGCTGAGATAAGGTCCATTCAGACGCCTGTGCTCGGACTAAACAGATACACCAAAAAGTCAATCAACCTCAAAGCAGATTCGAGCAAAAATGTTTCAGAAGTGAGGATACACTGCTCCAGAGAAACACATGGACGAGACAGAGAATGTGGCACAGAGACAAAGAGGGAGGGGAAGAGGGGAAAAAATAGTTTGAAAGGCGTAGTGAACATTTTGGCATGGCCTGACCGCTCTATCTAGAAAACATCGCCGAAAACAGCGAGAGCCCACCCAGATCCTGTGAGCGGCGAGAAAAGAGTAGGAGTGGACGGGAGGAGGGCATGACAGGATCAGCTGTGAGTGACAAAAACAGGAAGGGGATATCTCTCTACCTCGTTTTCCTACCGTGGTCACACTGGAGCGCATCAGACAATGAGGCTGAAGTCTGTGCACTCATACACGGCATTAAATTACAGCACTTTGCATGTATTGGTTGACTTTGACTCTCATTCATTTATATAACATCCTCATTGTTGTATACATGTCAAGTTTTGGCAGTGTTGTGCAGTGCTGTGTTGTACTTGCTATTCACTATGTGTGCGACTAAAAAATTACAGAACAATGAAAAATAAGACAATTTCTGGGTCCATGGTGACATCTTCAAATAGTTTATTTTGTGTGACCATCAGTCCAGCCCCTAAAGTGTGAAAAGAAGCCAATTCTCATGTTTCTCAACCAGCAAATGTTCAGCATTTTTACTTTTCTGTATAGATACCCAGTCATCCAGGTCACGGGACTCCTAAAAGCTTCAGTAAAAAGCAACTGGACTCTTTTTTTGGTTCTTGAAGATGTTTTACCTTCATCCAAGAGGCTTCCTCAGTTCTGACTGATTGGGAGTCCCAGATATATATTGTGAACCGAAACTCACATGCGTTAAGGTATGAATGGCTGTGAAACTGCCAGGTGAGGGACAACTCAACAGGGAACTCAAGACTGCATTATAAGTACCTGATAAGTGGTGTTGTAGACCCCTTCCTCTGTGGAGGCCACCAAAGACAAATCATATACTTTTTCTTTTTACTCTAAGTACACACTACAGTTGGCCTCACAAAGTATGTACAGTTTCATGCAGTATGCATACAAGTGGGTTGTAATCCAAACTGAGCTGTCATCTGTCTATGCGGTTTAAGCTTGTTTATACTTATGTGAGACATATTTGACATAACTGCACAGGGGATTGTGGGTCAGAATAGCCAGAAAAGCATGCTGGCTTGCATACCAAAAAAATCAGACCGGATGTAATAGATATCCGGGTATTTTTGGAATACTGCATTTGACATGCTACCTATTGGAACATACTAAATCTTTTTGTCACATGCAGTATAGTAGGGTAGTATGAATATTGGAATGTCCCCATGGTTTGAGGAATGAGAGATGCCATCTATGTTAAACTGCAGCAGCCATCTGTAAACAGAGGAGGGGGTCTATAACACCACTTATCAGGTACTTAAAGTGCAGTCTTACGCTCTCTCAGCAGAAAGATTCACCACCAATAACACCTTAAATCATCCTTCACCTGGCAGTTTTACAACAATTGGTCTCCCTTATGTGGTCAAAAATGCTCTGAACCATTGGGCATGGACAAGAGGACCTCTCAGGGTGTCCTATGGGGTCTGGCACCAGGACGTTGGCAGTGGATCCTTTGGGTACTCTGGGTTGTGCAGTGGAGCCTCTGTCAGTCATACTTGTTCCACTGCATCCTGTTGATGCTTGATCAGAATGGGGTCTAGGAAGTTTGGAGGTCAAATCAACATCTTGGGCGATTGTCATGTTTCTCAACATGTTGTTTGATGTTTTTGCCATGTGGTGGGGTGCATTTCCCTGCAGGGGTAGGCCAGTGACATTTGGGATTGCCATTTGCATGAGGGAGTGTGTTTGTTCTGGGACAATGTTTATTTGGGTGTCTAAATCTCATCAACACAGATGCCAAAATCCAAGGTTTTCCAGCAGAACACCACATAGTACCAATATGATCAATGTTATTCACTTCACCTGTCAGTGGTCACAATGTTGTGGCTGATTAGTGTATGTCAGCAACAGTATTCCTGCCAAATTTGAGGTCCTCAAAGTAACCATGAAGGGTATTTTAGCATCTGGTCATTCTTCTTTATTTCCTCTAACTTTGATATCTTGTCTGAACTCTGTATAGTTTTTTTTAAAATCTTGGTATGCAATTTATTAAACAATTTATTTATTTTTTCTTAAAAGGAGAACCATTGTTTGCTCATTTAAAAAGACCTGTCTTGTTTTGTCTTATATATTTTTTCTTTGACTGATTGATGAAATGATCAGTAGAATACTCAGTTACTGAGGTAATCAATAGCTGCCATCCTCAAAGGTGTTTACCATGTAGTTGCAAATCCTGTGCAGTATGTTGTTTTTGTAAATTCTGACAAAATGCATTCAGTCTGGTCTTTATTAAGTAAAACAAATATGGATTTAGATTAGGTGTACAAATAAAAACTCTCTGGCTGCTTTGTTTGTACTTGTCTTCAGGTTATATCGGGGTGGTGAACCGCAGTCAAAAGGACATTGATGGAAAGAAAGACATTCGTGCTGCTTTGGCTGCTGAGAGGAAGTTCTTCCTGTCCCATCCTGCGTACCGGCACATTGCAGAACGTATGGGAACACCTCACCTGCAGAAGACCCTCAACCAGGTGAGACACACACCAGATCAAACATACACACATATATCTGCACTAGATGTCACTTACAGGACATAAAAGTTTGACCTCTTAATATTCACATAATTATTTTTTTTTAAACTAAAAACAAGAGTAAAACTCTTATTAGAAGTAAGGTACTATTACTGCTGCTGTCATTGTAGCTGTGGTATTGTTTTTTTGGGAAGCTGAGGTTCAGGTGGTAGAGCAGGTTGTCTACTTATTGTAAGGTTGGTGTTTTGATCCTTGATCTTCTCCGTATGCGTAAGTGTCCTTGGGCAAGACTCTGAACCCATTGGCATGTTTAAAAGGTGCAATAAGTGAAGTTAAAAGTATTCCCCCCTTTGGAAGTTTCCTCCTTTTTTCTGAGATAATGCACAGTGTTTGGTGTCCATCAAACATAGTGTCTAGTGTGATGAACAGAAAGCTCGACTTTGGACCAAAGAACCTTCCTAAAGTTGACTTCAGAGTCTCCAACATGCCTTCTGGTGAACTCTAGTTGAGATTTAATATGAGCTTTTTTCAACAGTGGCGTTCTCTTTACTTCTCTCCCATAAAGCTATGACTGGTGAAGAACAGTCAACACTTCTAACGCCTTCTGGGTGTCTTGGTGGCCTCCCTCACTCGTCTCTTTCCTGCACAGTCACCCAGTTTTTGAAGACGGCCTGCTCTAGGCAGATTTATGCATGTGCTAAATTCCTTCCATTTTTTAATAATGTAACTATACTCCAAGGGATATTTAGTGACTTTGAAATTTTCTTGTATCCATCCACTGACTTATGCTTTTCAATAACCTGTTCACAGAGTTGCTTGTAGGGTTGTTTTGTCTTCATGGTGTAGTTAAAGCCAGGAGAAGTGATTCACCAGTGACTGGAGCTTCCAGATACAGGAGGTTTCTTTATACTTCAGTCACTGAGACACATTAACTGCACTCACATGGTCTACAATTTCAATAATTGTGTGACTTCTAGCATCATGTGGCTGCACCTGTGTTTGATTTGGTGAGTCACTTTAAAAGGGGCTGATACTTATGCAATCACTTATTTTACATTTTATATTTTTTCATTAATTAACATTACTTTGTAGAATTTTGTTTTCAAATTTAGTTTTTCTGTAAATTCTTGTCAAAAAAAGCCAAATTAAATTGACTATGATTCAACACTGAGAAGCAATGAAAGGAGGAAGCTTCCAAAGGGTGTGAATACTTTTTATAGCCACTGTAAAAGCAGACCATTCACCATTTAAATTTTTTTATGCAGTTTAAATCACGAGGCTTTGTGCTTTCAGTGTAAGATGTATAATCAGGGTCATGCCTTTTAAAAATACTGATGCAGAGTTTTCCCTCAGACTGTATTCAGGCTGTTGAGAGTGAAGGGATTAAGCTTAATTTGGTAATTACTGCCTAAATTGGAAATGTTTTCTCAGGTATGTTTGGACTGCTCTGAGTTACACTGAGTAATTAAAAAAGTGACTGCACATGTTTCAAAATTAACATTCACTAATGTGCAGTTTCATCACTCTGCGCTGGCAACAGCTGTAGCCGGAGACATTATGATTTCAGAGTGTCTCCCTTTGCATGCTTTCAGATGTCAGAATGATATCTCCTGAATTTCTTGATTTAAAAAAAAACAAAAAAAACTGGCACAAATGTTCACTTGGACTCATTGATGAACCGGTTAGATTTGGGTGGTTAAAGGTTACTGTAATGGAAGGATCCATTCTCCAGTTATGACAAAATGTCACACAGATGTCTGATGGAATAATGAATGCAAAAGGTCAAAGGTCAGTTTCACTGTCACATCAAAACGATCTGCAAAAACCCTTTTCTGGCCATTATTCAACACCACAAGTCAGGAACAGAAGGGGAGCTTTTTGCCATATTTCATATGACGCTAATCTCCATGTGTGTGAAGCATCCACGTTTTAGAATTTGTAGCTTCTGTGCAGTAACATCCATATTTGGAGCATTATCTAAAACTCTGTGTTCTGTCTGAATCAGCTTTATTGGCCACATACAAGGAATTTGACTGTTCTTTATTACTCTTAATGAACCTACACACTTCAAAGTCAAATTCTAATTTCACCTTTTGTTTCTCTCCAGCAACTCACCAACCACATCCGCGACACGTTGCCAGGGCTACGCAGTAAGCTGCAAAGCCAACTTTTATCACTGGAGAAGGAAGTGGAGGAGTACAAGAACTTCCGTCCAGATGACCCTGCTCGCAAGACCAAGGCCTTGCTTCAGTTAGTGCCTACATACACAGATACACAAATGTAAATGAACTCAAGAAGTTAGCGAATTGATTATATACTGTGTGAAACCTTTAGGATGGTGCAGCAGTTTGGTGTGGACTTTGAGAAGTGCATAGAAGGATCTGGAGATCAAGTGGATACCTCCAACTTGTCTGGTGGAGCAAAGATCAACCGTATCTTCCACGAGCGTTTTCCCTTCGAGCTGGTGAAGGTGAGCAGCGTTGTGGTCTTTCCTTTTCATTGTGATTGTTTTAATTATGGTTTGTAGATGTAGACTTACCTATTTTTACATAAATTTTATTTCATTTGCCCAGTAATTGCTCTATTATTTTCCAGTAAACAGCAAAAACAACTGCGTGAAAGGATTGTGCTTCTAAGGGTAAACGTGTGGCTTGTTCAGTTATAGAACTGTGTGTTTTGAATTTACATATCAGGGATGTCTCGATCAATTTTTTTTGGCCATTTTCCCAGATAATATGCACTTTCAGTATTGTAGATGAGCTGTAGTACCACTTGCTGTTTAATCATGTAGCAAACAGAAGAGGCAGCCACTTCTGTGTTGGCGAGCAGAGAGCATTGTGGGGGTTTAGCTAGTAAAGGGGCACCATGACAAAGTCTACTGTGAGGTTTAATGACCTCCGACCAGGACACATGTGCTAAAATACTTTAGGATCAACTTAAACATTACTCCTGTATGGCAATGGCATATATAGCAGCTTCTTTCACATCTGTATCATGTGTTAATGCATGATACTGTTGTGCATATTAAGTTAGTTGTTAAAATTTACAACACGTGTGACAGCGCACATAAACAAATTCGGGCTTAGGTTCTTGCCAAAACTGATCAGTTAAAAGCTGCCTTGATCGGGCTTGGGACACCCCTAGTACTGATCGAGCAATCTTTATGAATTCTCTCTGTAGCTATGTTGCCAAAGCTCTCATGAATCCAGTTGTAAGAGAGGACACAAAAACCCACAGACTGCCCCTCGTCTGGCTTCATGTTAGTCAAGAAGAGCAATTAATTACGCACAGACCAAATAAGATCTAAGCTTTTTTTTCTGCGCCTTAGATGGAGTTTGATGAGAAGGAGCTGAGGAAAGAGATCAGTTATGCCATCAAGAACATCCACGGAGTCAGGCAAGTTGAGCCAGCCTGCAAAAAAACACATTACATTTGTCTGTTTACCTGTCTGTCAGCTTTTGATGTCTGTGTCCAAACTTTTTGTCACGTCTCTGTTACATGTGCTGACTTCAGTGTCTTCAATTTTCTTGTGTTTGTGAGCAGTTTTTATTTATTACCTGCTCGCTGCTTGTTGTCTTTTGATGTCTGTCGTCCCCTCCAGTTGTTCCTGTTTTCCCTTCCCTCCTCCTCATTTGCTTTTCCTCTGCATCTGTCTGCCCATGTTTTCCCTGTGTGTGTTTTTGTTTCATGCTCTCCCATGTGTCTCCTGCTCCACGTCTCCATGTCTGTCTTGTCTGTATGTCCTTCAGGACAGGCCTGTTCACCCCAGACCTGGCGTTTGAGGCCATAGTGAAAAAGCAGATCATTAAGCTGAAAGAGCCCTGTCTGAAATGCATCGACCTGGTCATCCAGGAGCTCATCAACACAGTCAGACAGTGCACCAATAAGGTATCACTGCATGGTCACCTGCCCGACTGCGACTCCCATGCATAGCTAGTGCTGCCAGGCGCCACAACACAGTAGCCTTTTTTTTTTTTTTAGCAATGTGCTTTTGGACATATTTTTTTGTGGATTGAAGACTTCTGAAAAAATCGATGAATTCAAAGTGAGATTATTCCAGTCCTGCTTTGAATTTTACTAACAAGAACATGAGTATATGTAGTTGGATGTCCTGGCTGTGCTGCAGTGCATTGGAGTGGTGTCTCTAAGAGGCTGTGTGGTTAGAAACAGACGGGCTGTGACATGTTCCTGTGCAGGTTCATTGCAAAACAAGTTGCAGGCCTGGTGTCCTGCTACAGATATGCTAGCTGCTTTTATGAGGCTGTACTTTGGCTTTGAGATAAATGCAAATGTCAATGCACTCACACGACGTACAGCTGAGATTAATGGACTACTGGACAAGTGATATCTGTACACCGCATCCGGTGGTTGATGAATATTTCAAAGTGGTGGACAAACCAACACACAGATCGACATTGCCATCTCAAGAGTCGTGTTTCGAGCCTGGCTAAAAAGCTGCAGGCTTAACATAGGATGAATAGAATGTGAAATTTCAAAGAACCTGCAGCTTGTTTCTGTTTTGAACATGAATTAAAACTAACTAAACACCTGTTTTTCTTCTTTGTCATATTCCTCAATCTTCATCTTTCTTTTCCTTCTGTTTTTCCTCAAACTACTCCGTCTACAACCATTCCTTTTTTTTTCCCTACCACAACCCATGCTGCACTTCCTCCTCTTTCACCTGATATTAAACCTCCGACTCCCATGACACCTCACTGCAGGACAGGCCTGTTCACCCCAGACATGGCGTTTGAGGCTATAGTGAAAAAGCAGATCATTAAGCTGAAAGACCCCTGTCTGAAATGTGTCGACCTCGTCGTCACCGAGCTCGTCACCCTGATCAGGAAGTGCACTGAAAAGGTAAACCTTGAATAGCAGAGAGACATTTAAAAGTGATGCTGACAGAGGACAGAAAGGGAAGAGGAGTGAAGGGGAAAAAACAAATACAAGATTAAGACTAAAGAGTCAAAATTCAATAAACTAACTCACCACTGTCAGTGTTGTTGTCACCGCTGCTTAAAGGCTTCACTCCCCAGCACCCGCCACCCTGCTGCTTCCCCCTACGCTGACCCTCAATGTTGAATCCAAGACCCCTTTCCCATTCTGACCCTGGACCCCTAGGAAACCACAACCCACTATCAGCACTGGGATCATTGATTTAACAAGCCCTTACACTGCCTAATTATCGAATCAGATCTACTACCTCCTCACTAAGAAATTTACGGTGGCTGTTTTTATGTATTTTTCCTGGGATACACCTTTTCTACACTACTGACATCCATAATACAAACCCAACAAGACCCCATCTGATGCTATCCACTTTTCATCTCTTTCTAATCAGATTTTTTTTCTTCCCTGATTTGTTGAGACTTTCTATGAGCTTGAGATGACATTGAAAAGTCAGAGTCAGTTAAACCTCGGAACCCCAAAAAACAAGTTTGAAAGCCTGTTATTTAGTTTACATCATTTATCAGAAACTTATCAGAAACTAAGAAAATAGAAATAATCTTGGGATTTTCAATTTTCCGATGGTCTTTTAACTAATCATGTGTGACCTGTAGTTCCTCCGGAAAAAAATAGCTGAATTTAGGCTTAAACTGTGATGTTTCCCTAATATCACTGTATTCTACATGCGTATAGCTCATAGCCTGATTCTAATGCAAAAAATTCTTTGCTACTTAACACAACTGAGAAACCATGATTGACTTTGTTGTGACCAGTAGTCATGTGACTTTTCGACTGAAATGCAGGCTGTGTTTATACAGAGAAGGTAGCACATACAAATCAGAAATGTAAGTAGAAAAATATCCATGTCTGTGGCGTATAGATCCAACTTTTTTTTTTTCCAGTTTTGGTAACACCAGTGGGTACCAGTTTTTAAAAAAAAAGTTTTGTAAAATAAATAGTTAGTTTTCTCTGTTTTTTTATGATTTATGGTATTGTAACTTTTTTATACGGAATAGAAGATACTTTTGAGTTCTCTCTATGTCTAGCCATGGTTGTGCTGTTTCCATTGAGGTACATGAGTTTAAATTGCAGTGAAAAATGAGCCCACAGTGAATAAAAATGTGACAGGAACATAAAAAACGCTCAGGAACTGTTTGGGGTTCAGAGGATTAAGCTGTTGCTGACTTCTAATTTGGTGCCACTTACCTGAATAGGATGAACTGAACGCTTCAAAGAAAAGATTTGTTATTACAACAACGATACCTAACAAGAAATCTCAAGCTGATAGGAGCCTCATCAGTGCATGCCTCCTCAGTCTTTTCTTGTCTTGCCTCATATTTGTGTACATTTACTGTCAGTGGTTGGGTGTAGCTGCTTGTGAGGACACACAGTGTGTTTACAGTGTTGTTTCAACCTGCATGCAGTGGGTGTGTATCCTGCATCAATCTGCAGCGGCGCATGTGTGTGCGTTTTCTGTTTGTTTGACCACAGCTGGGCTCGTACCCTCGACTGAGAGAAGAAACCGAGAGAATCGTCACCACCTATGTCAGAGAGAGAGACAGCAAGACCAAAGACCAGGTGAGGCAGTGAGAGAAAAAGAGATGCAGCCTACCTGCACGGTTTTCATTCTCTGTGTACATAACATGTGTCGTGTTTTGGCTCTCAGGTGCTGCTGTTGATCGACATCGAGCTCTCCTACATCAACACTAATCATGAGGATTTCATTGGATTTGCAAAGTAAGACAAATTGCGCATATTATTTTTTCCATTTCCCAGCAGCACGTGCCACCCTAGATTTTCACCGACTTATTCTCTTTAACATCCAGTCAGTCGGTGTTAAGGCTCTGATCAATCAGATGTAAAGATCTCTGCATTTTCTCTGTGAAATAATAAAAATATTTTGTAGTAGGAGGAAGAAGTTAAACTTGAAACATGAAATAACATTAGGAGAATTTGTAGAAAGACAGTACTGACAATACAATAATATAGTGGGAATGTTGGAGATAATATTAATATTTGTAAGTTAAGAAGTCAGTTTTAACATGAACACTTAATATGCACTAACATTTCTGGCGAGTGACCTCCTAGATTTGGATACATTTCCTACTGAGTGGGATGTTTACAGTTTAAAATGGGACATGTTGGTGCTCTCTGGTGGACAAGCTGTGTGATGGCAAAAATCAAACATTTGTAGCAACGCTGTCCAACTGTACTTCTAGTTGTTTTGCACATGCGCTACAACATGGGAGCAGAACTTCTTAAATACTGATAGTTTTCTTTATTTATATAAAGTAACTGCTTTTCTAAATCATTTGTACAAACTCTCAATTAAATTATTATCTGTAGCTAGTAGCTACTATTCAGCCTCTGTAAGTTTGGATACAAAAAAACGTTGAGAAATAAAGTCAACTGATAATACTATTACTATTAAAACGGTTTTGTTTTTCTGATAAAAGAATTGAAAATGATGGACAGAAAATTACCATCAACTTTTGTGGTAATAATTTAATAATTAAAGCCATTCTCTGAACAAAATGCCAAAAACTTCACCGTTGTTGCTTTTCTGTACATCTTTTGTAAAAATATTTTGAATTTCTCTTGGTTTTATAGTGTTAATCAGATAAAATAAATAATTTGAAGACGTGACTACAGGTTTAAGAAACTGTGATGGACATTTCTGAAATTTTATAAAACGTGATTAATTAGCAAAACAATTACTTGATTAACAGATAACAAAAATAATCATTATGCGTAGTAGTAGTAATATCGCTTCATCTTCTCCTGGTGCCAGACCCCATGGGACACCCTGAGAGGTCCTCTTGTCCATGCCCAATGGTTCAGAGTATTTTTGACCACATAAGGGGGACCAACACAATATTAGGCAGGTGGTCATAATGTTATGCCTGATCAGTGTATAATCTGGATATTGTGAAGTTGAGAGGCTGAGTGACAGTGGAGTTTATGTCATAATCTTTCTACTGCAGTGCCCAGCAAAGGACCGCCGCTAATATCACCAAGAAGAGAGTGATGCCCAATCAGGTAACTAAAGACACTGTGTTCACCTCAGCTAAAACCTTCACACCACTGTGGCGTCATAGCAGCTGCTTTCTCCTGCTGTTTTTCTGTTTTTTTTTTCTTGTTCCTTCTGTTGTTGTCTCAGCCCTCTCCTGTCATTACTGCCCTCCGTTGCTTCACATTTTCATACTCTTGTCTGTGCTTTATTTCCCTTTTCCTCTCTCTCCTCTTCTGTTCCTCCTTTTAATGACCCAGGGAGAGATTCTTGTAAGTATCGCGCTCCCTGCCCTGCACCTCCACGTGTCACTTCCTCTTTAGGTGGGTGGGGGAGTCAGCGGTCATTCAGACCATGTCAAGAAACCACATTTGTGCTCCTTCATGAAGAAGAGGGAAGTGAGAGTTACACTCATGGAGTTATCATGAGATCTGGAACAAGCAAAACACAAGTTAAATCAGTTTTCATTTGATGGTTTACTGTAATGTTTTCAAGATTCAAGTTTTTTGTCCATCACATACTCATACATGCTGTACAGTGAAATGCAGAGTGACTGTTCCTCAAGGCTCTGCAGTAACAATAAGACATTGTAAAAGAGCATTCGTAAAAAAAAAAGAAAAAAGAAACATAGAAAAAGTCATCATAAATAATGAGGTAGGTAGTGATTGTAATGCTGTTGTTTTGTACGGAGGATGTTGTAGATCTGAGGGTCTAGACGGGATTTAGACAAACTTTCTTTAGCTTCAACAGTAATAAATTGAGATGTTTTACGACTAGCAGCAACAGTTTAAAGTTGTGGTTTACCTGTAAAACATACGTTTGTGAAACCAGCTGCTCAAATCGCTCTGACGCACGCCATCATATCCTTAACTTGCAGTCAGTGTTTTAACCCTCTGAACCCCAGGCAGTTTCTGTGCATTTTTTTGTACTCCTGTCACATTTTAAATTATTCTGGGCTAATTTTTTCACTGCAATATAAAGTCCTGGCTAGAGGTAAAAAGAATTTAAAAATGTCTTCTGTACAGTATAACGAACTTATAATGCCATAAATCATTAAAAAAACAAAAAAAGAAAACCGGAAAGGTGAATTTAATCATTTATTTTACAAAAAATGAAAAAAAAAAAAAAAAAGTAATTAGTGTGAACAACATTTTTCCAAGTGCCCACAGGTGATACCAATACTGGGAAATAAACGGTGTCACTACATGCTACAGATATTTTACTACTTACATGTTTAATTTGAATCCTATCTGCTCTGTGTAAACACATTTTTAAGTATACATTTTTGTTTTGGATAAAACAACATGTCAAGTTGAAAATCCAACCATTCTTTCTGTTTCTACAGTTCCAGGCTCTGTT
>OMNN01102458.1:21596-52757 GCA_900302755.1 Chromis chromis
GGGGGGACTGCATATTGTATAGATATTGTATTGTATTTGCCATGTGACTGTTGGTCACAGCTCAGTCACTAATGGCTTCACAGTTGCACTAAAGAGTGAAGAATTTTTGGCTTTTTCCAGAATCTGGTTCCTGCAGACAGTTTAAATTAGACGTAAATATTATATGGAAATATAAAATATTAGAACTTTAAGCTTAGATTTGGATTTCTTTGACAAAATGACACAACAGATGAGCAGTTCAAGGACTGAACATGAATGACCTTTTAAACTGTCCGGCCGGTTTTGGGGTTCAGAGGGTTATTTGGGAACCAGATTTTGCTTTTGACAGCTCCTGAGGTCATTCCAGTGGCAAACATAAGGCTTCATCACTGACACCCAAACTGGAATTATCAAAAATGCTCTGGAAATTCTTAGTTTCACTCTACTAGTTTTGATTTGTGAAATTTAGCTCTCAGTTGACAGTCTACTTTTTCCAATCAGGTCCATACTGCTGTATATATATAACAATGACATGTATTCACAGTCGTGACTTGGACTGACTTAAAAATACACTGAGTGTCTGACATGAAAAATAATAAATTCCTCCTCTGTCGTTCTATAAAGAGAAGATTCTTTTCAAGCCTCGTACAGCTCCACAGCTCTCTGCTGTGACTAATCGGCTGCAAGCCTCACTCTCCAGCTCTGCAGTACATTTGTGGTTACGCCCTTCAGATCAGAGAATTGCATTTGTCCGCTTGTTATCCCTGTGTGTCCTTTTGTCTTTTTGTCCGTCAGTCTGGCAGAGAGAGGGATGCAGAGAAGGTGACTTTTAATTAAAACCTCTTGTTTTTTTACTCTCTTCATTTGTGGTGTATTTTTATAGTAGCTGTACGGGTTGATCTGGCAGCACTGTGATCTTTTACTGTTGCACCTGCATGGCTGCTGTGCTGTTCTTAATGTCGGCCGTGCCATTTCTTTGAACATGTGTATATTTTTTAGTTGTTAGTTTTTCTATTTGCTTGCTGTAGACTGCCCCCCCTCTTGTGGGGTGTGTAGTGTAGTCAACTGTTGGACTCTCGTGTGCAGGTCATCCGCAGAGGCTGGCTCACCATCAATATCAGCATCATGAAGGGAGGATCCAAGGACTACTGGTTTGTCTTGACAGCTGAGTCTCTCTCCTGGTACAAAGATGAGGAGGTAAGGCTGCGTACCGGACAGTTAATGCACAATAATGTATAGTTTCCTCACCTTTTTCTCTATGGGAGGAGGTTTGAAAGCAAAATCTTACTTGTTGTACCTTTAGAGAAAACACTTGTTTACTTGTTGCAGTTGACTTTCTTTTATACTTGTTTTTATGATGCTCTCTGCTTTTTCAGGAGAAAGAAAAGAAGTACATGCTGCCTCTTGACAACCTGAAGCTGAGAGACGTGGAAAAGGGCTTCATGTCCAGCAAGCACGTCTTTGCCATCTTCAATACTGAGCAGAGGTGTGGATGCTGTGAACTTGTAAAACCAGTGCTTTTATTCTGGTTTTTTTTTTTTTTTGGTTTTATTCCTACATCAATGGTCACATGTGTGCCTTACAGGAATGTGTACAAAGACCTGCGTCAGATTGAACTGGCATGCGACACTCAGGAGGATGTAGACAGCTGGAAGGCCTCTTTCCTCAGGGCTGGTGTTTACCCAGAGAAAGACCAGGTACTCATTGAAGTCACTGCAGAATTCCAGTAGAATCTAGATTCTTTAAATGTGCTTGAAGATGCACAGCGCTGTCTGTGATGTGCAGTGTTTACCTGAGTTTGTCAGCTGTTTGCAAACTGAACAAAAGGCATTTTAATGTCAAAAGCTTTTATATATTCCATTAAAATAGGTTTGCAGAGGAGAAAGGCTCTTTTTTTTGTAACATTGTTCGACATGCTCATTCAATTTACTGCCCTGCTGATAGAACATCCAGGCCACTGTTTCCCTTCCTTGTATTTTCAGGCGCTTTACTGCAAATTTAACATCCAGGACTGGTGTTTCTAAATGTATTCATTTTAGAGAGTGCACCTAAAAAGATCTGCTGTTCTGTTCAGGAATACTGATTTAGTGTAGATAGAAGGCTACCACAAAGAGAAGCGATGTATCTTGAAATGTGTTTGCATTGATGCGGATGAAAAACTGTGAGTCATAAGTGTAGTTACAGGCTTTATGTGGCTTCAAATCTGAAGTATTTTCCTGTAGAAGAGTCAATCAATGTTTTAAAAAGCCATCTTTAGTTATTTATTTATTTATTTATAGTTCAAAACACTCTAGCTAATTTGAGGTTTAGTCAGATTTGAGTGACAGTAACTGGACAACCCACCAACTGTCAGTAAGAGCTTTAAATACTGCATCATCCTGATTAGTGTTCCGAAGTATGACACATCACATTTTTCCAGAAGATTTCCACCCACTTCAGATCAGTGGGCAGCACAAAGACAAAAACACAAAACTAGATTCCAGATTCACCAGATTCCGATGCGTGAAATACCCCACACCGTTCAAACTTTGGCAGGAAACAGAGAGTACATGTAGAGTGACACGTTTTTTAATGAATCACACCAACGCAAACAAACTCTGTTTCTTCATCCCTCTCTCGTTTGTCTCCATCCTTTCTCTCGTTGTCCTCCAGCCTGAGAACGAAGATGCGATGAATTCTAGCGACACTGTGTCCATGGATCCACAGCTGGAGCGACAGGTGGAGACCATCCGAAACCTTGTGGACTCATACATCGGCATCGTCAACAAATCCATCAGAGACCTCATGCCTAAGACCATCATGCACCTCATGATCAACAGCGTGCGTTTCCTGCTTTAGTCACTGATTTTATGACCCACAATTTTACTGTTTTCATGCATTCTCGCTGCTCTTATCAGTGTTTTTGCTGCAGCAGCAGGGATAATATGTTGTTGGGCTGCTGCAGCATATGCTATGGAAAATGCTGTCAGGTCAAGAATAGTATGGTAATAATAGTATGGTAAATATAGTATAATAATAGTATGGGTTAGGTTCTATGGAAAATCTGGATCTTTAGTTCCAGTACATGTACCACTGACTCACTGTTATTAGATATATTGATATACACCGAACAGCCATAATATTATGACCAATGACAGGTGAAGTGAATAACATTGATCATATTGGTACTATGTTGTGTTCTGCTGGAAAACCTTCGATTTTAACATCCGTGTTGACGAGACTTAGACACCCAAATAAACATTGTCCCAGAACAAGCACACTCCCTCAAGCAAATGGCAATCCCAAATGTCACCCCGCAGGAAAATGTCGATTTGACCTCCAAACTTCCTAGACCCCATTCTGATCGAGGCATCAACAGGATGCAGTGGAACAAGTTTGATTGACAGAGGCCCCACTGCACAAGCCAGAGTACCCAAAGGATCCACTGCCAACGTCCTGGTGCCAGACCCCATAGGACACCCTGAGAGGTCCTCTTGTCCATGCCCAATGGTTCAGAGCATTTTTGACCACATAAGGGGGACCAACACAATATTAGGCAGGTGGCCATAATGTTATGCATGATCGGTATATATCGATATTTAACAAAAAACATTCATATTTTCTCCACCTCAACTGTATTATTGATACTTTGTTCACAAATAGCCAATTTACAGAAACAACAACTTACAGTTTTATCCTAAAGGATAAAGTCACAAAGTGAAGTAGTGCTTAAAAAAACAAACATAAAATCATTAAAGGCCCTGCAACTACATTAGTGCATTTGTCCCTGTACAGATCATGCATCATGCTGCTGCTGTGATTTATAGTTGAACCATATTTACAGTCTGTGGTCATGTCTGCAAACTCAAGGTTTTCCCGCAAATGTTGGGCAACACCAAGAGCAGTACAATACATGGCATTTCCTCTCCTTGCAATATCTCAGCCACATAAAACGGTGTCGGCTATTCTTGTCAGAAAGAGTGGGTCTGTCTTTTAACATAAGCTGACCTGCTGATTCTTTGTTTGAATTTTCCTTTACACGCACTCATGTTTTAGACACTACAATTCAGGCTTTCTCCTGGTGTTTCACATAATATATGATGGTGATTTTAAAAAGGAGGGGGGTCTCAATTTCAAATTATGAAATTCAGCACCATCATGAAAAGTGCCCTGGTATGTTATTAATTTATGAAGCAGCTGTGTTTCTGTACAAGGAAGATACCTGGGATCGATCGATTTTTAGTTTTTACTCCCCAAGTCTCACTTGCATGGACAACAGTTTAGGTTTCATGCTCACATAAAGACTGTCCGAAGTACCTAAACAACTAATTTGGCTCTACATATTGTGTTAAGTTTTATGTGGATAAACTTTGACCAAATCTACCAGATAAAAGGACAGAGGCCAGGCACAACTAGTTAATCCATGTACAATCTAATGCGAATGATAGGATCACATTTTAAGTTAAAAAATATCGCAAATGTCAGAAAACAATGTAAGAATGTCAAATATGCCTCAAAGAAGATATGTTTCATGATACAACTTTACTGTTTGTTTTTATATGCTTAAAAGCAAATGCTATGGCAGTCAGAACAAAGCTTATAATTTGAATTGAACATAAAATCTCCTAGTGCTCTCACCCTGGTAAAATCTGGATTCGTAGTTATTTTCCAGCTAATGTCTTCTATGCAACAGTGAGATGTGTTCATTATTTCCACAGAACAAAAAAGATAATCCTTCTACTTCAATAGGGTATCCTGAGGTTTTCCTTCTTATTTGCCTCTCAAAGGGTGCAGTAATCGCAACAATAATCCAATCCAGATTACCGTTATCACATTTCCCATTAAATCCTCTTATGATGCCAACCAGTTTTTCAAAACTCAGCTGGGAGTTAAGCTTGAGGGACTTTCATCTCAGCTTGATGTAACCATGTGACACTCACTTCATTCAGCAGTGTTCAGTGGCTGTCCTTTCAGTGTCACCTGAGATAAACTGCACCTTATTTTCTTTCTTCTTCAGTCATACATCTTTGAAGGCAATTGATATCCTATAATCTACAAAAAAAATCTGTAGAACACAGTGAATCCATCCTTTGGGCCTTCGACTTTATCGGTGCTTGCTTGAGAAGAGAAATCGTTTACGAAGAGATATTCTCACTCATTCACGAAGTGGCAAATATGTGAACATGTTAAAACTGTGCTTAAGATCATATAAAAATGCTTTTAAAGCTCTTGGCTTTGTGGCCTTTTAGTCTAAAGACCCATTATTCATATGGGCTACAAGGATACAAGGCTTTGTCTGCTTTGCCTTTTATTACATTTTGATTGCTTTTGATGGCAGGCAAGGGCAGAACATGAACCTCCTCTTAGCTGTAGGCCAAGTCATTTGTCAATGAAACAACTGAACATGACATGCTTTAGCAAATGGTTACATTTCTGCTCAGACTGCTTCATGGAATCATGATTTCCTACCACATTTCAGACAGATGTCAATGGTGCACAGCACAGCATTGGTCATTCATGTTTTCAAGAACCCTCCAAATCTGTAAGCATAACCTTTCATCATATGGCATGCACTCAATTACCCCTGGCACAGGAAGTGGATGTGCTTGTTCAGAAAAGCCGTGTGAAAAACAGAGGCTGCAGGGTTGATTAAAGGCTTGAAGCTAGTCGGGGAGAGGAATCACCCTAGAAAAAAAGCAAACATCCCGACATGATTCCTGGTTTCAATGAGCCTTGGTGACAGACAGAACAGACACTGGCAGTAAAGTCTCTGACTATTAAAGTTACATACAAAACATATTCACATCTACAATGACCCAGATCTGGCTGTCTGATATTTACACACGGTTAAACAGTACAGTGTCCATTGTCTTGTTTACCTACCTGAAAAATGACTTTGTGCCTATGTGTGAAACCTTCTATTGCTTCTATTAAACCGAGTGTAAGACAGTGAGACTAAATCTAGAATGACACAGTAGTCTACATTGTTATTTGACAGCTTGGCTTGAGAGGAATGCTTTTCTTGTCTTGGGAAACCATGTCTACCATGGGTGTGACTGTTTAAATTATGTGGACAAAGACTCTTTCGCAATAGTTTGCATTATGACACTCCAAAAGCTGGCTTATTATTTTTGGCCCAGCATACAGCAAACATTAACTTCTGGAGTATTATTCAGAACCAATATGGTGCAAGAGAAAAAGAGTTATCATTTCACCTATTTTACTGCGTTAAATTTGTTGCGATTGGACAGTCAAAACATGGTGTGTTTGCTAAGGGGTCTTGACCGCTATTGTATTCTTTAAAGGACCATCAAACATGCCTGGGGTATTCATAAAATGGGCTTTTCTTTCATGGGCTTTCCTTTCTATTCACTTAAAGAGATGACCACTTCTAAACTAAGAACTGAACCTCAGCCTACATTTATAGTGTTCTTAACAAGCCACTTCATTAAAACTTTGGATAAACATGATTATTGTGGTTTAAAGTGGCATTGTGCCATTCCAATATCTGAGCAGGTTTCTATTTACCGACCTCCTAAGCATCTGAGCTGCCAGGACGACCTGCTGGTGCAAAAGGAGACCCTAAAAAGTTCCTGGAAAGTAATTTATGACTACATTGTTGCTGGTATTACTGATGTACATTACGCTGAGAATGTGAATGAATGTGTTCTGTTTTTACTATTTTAGACTCAAATAAAGAGGATGAATAAAAACTGAAGGGCCATTGTGCTTTTTTCAAAGCCAGGATTTACCCTGTCTCCCTTATTTCACAGCAAAGCCTAATCAGTCCTTCAAAAACTGCTGAGCTACTATTAGTGGATCCTAATCACATACTTAAAGAGGTTTATGAAAGGGTGATAGTGTGCCAGCCAAACCAGCACATATAGAGGTATCCTCTCCTTATCCTGTCGAAATCATGACTCATACAGATACAGAGTAGGATTAGGAAGTGACAAAGTGGGTTTAACTAGAGAGCAACAACTTAAATACTCTATGCACCCCATTTTAAAATTGTCTGAACTTGGTGACAATATAGTCATCAAAACACCCAATATGTCGTTAACATTTCAAGAAGTGAATTACTCATCAGGCATTCTGAGAAATGTCCATGCAAGTGAATGCAGAGTGTGCCTATTGCTCTATTTAAAGTAGAAGCCTGTCTGTCTTGTCTGTCTGAGCTACATGATGGCATTCAGGATAGGATCAGTATGAATAACCACCAGACAAGGTGGTAACATTTTTTTCTGAATCATATCAGGATTTCGGCCAGTCTGTGTCTCTGAAGGCCGAAAAGCAGGCTAGACAACTTCCAGTAAGTCAGTCGCAATTATTCTATCCAAAAACAATGACTGACTTTTTCTGAAAACCTTTGATGCAACTGCCACCCTTTTCTGCAATAAACGGAAGGAATATTTAAAACTACAAGCAAGCAGGAAAGGGGCGACTGTTTACAGAATCTGAGACAAAAAGTAAACCATATCTTGAGATGAATGATTGGTGACTGGTTCCTGAGCACTCTTGCAGTACACTGTAGAGATTTGTTTCCCCCTGAAGTAAGCATCCACTTCCAAATAGTGTACTGCTCTCAACAGGCACCATAACCTAAAATAGTCACAGGCTTCACAGAGTGATATACATGAATTAAGTGTGACTAAACATGCAGGACACTTCAATCAAAGCCTAACCCTAGGGCTTGGCGATTGTGTATTGTGGGCTATATTAATTTGGCATATGATATGCTTTCCAATTGAATCACACAGATTGCATTATAAAGAGTACTACATGTAAATGTTTTGATTTAAAAGTTTAAGTCGTTCCTAAACAGCTAGCACCAGCCCATCCCATCTCATGTTTTCCTTCCTGCAGACCAGGCTAGCCAGGTTGCTGTTGTGGTGGGCCTTGATGTTATTCACCTGCCTCTCCAGTGAGTCTCTTGTCCCTCTGACAGACTCCAAAATTCACCATTTGGGACAGCAGCCCTTACTTTACTCTCCAGGAGATCCGCTGTAAACTGCAGGGCCACTCCAACCAGAACCTGCACCAGCTGGATAACTGGCACGTGTCACTACGTAAGCTCACCGAGGCTGGAGAGCAAGGTCATCACAGAGTCCGTCTGCAGAAAGGGACACTCACTGGTGAGGCAGCTGAATGATATGGAGGACCACCTCACCAGCCTGGTAGCTTATTTTGTAAACAAAAGACAGCATGGCGGACGAAGAATAGCAGCAAGTGGACCAATATCTTTAAAGAGGTATCAAAGCACCAAAGACACAAACCACCACTTCCAGTCAGAACTTCCAGATCAAAATCAGAGCACAAGCAGGATTTGTGAGTTGGGCCTTTAGTCCTAAAATTAGGTGACAGGCTTTGAATCCAGGAAACCATATGCACAACTAATCATGTGACCACATGAGTTCAACAAAATCTGCAGGAAGAAGTGTGATTCAGATAGTGAATCACGATTCTTACCGAAAAGATCATGATATAATCTTTTGGCCAGACTGCTCAAAACTACCTAACCCTTTCAAGTGGGGAATTGCCTACATGTGCCTTTATCTAGTAGATGTGCTGCTTTGTTCATCTGAACACAGACTACAGTTTTGGTGTTTTTTAATGTATGCATTTCCACATGGTAATGAGTGAGTCGTATGGGTAATATTATCACTGAAAGATTAAAAAACTGTTTTGTGGCCGCTGCTTAGCTCACTGAGTTAAGGCGATACCACATGGGCTCAGGCCCTTAGCAGCGGTCATGAGTTTTAGTCCAACTCAAGACCATTTGCTGCATGTCTCTCTTCTCTGTCTACCCCCGGTTTCACTCTGTCTCTGTCAATAAAATGGAAAAATCTCTCCCCAAAAAATATATATATATATATTTATTTATTTTTTTGCAAAGAATACTGAAAGAAAGGACAGTACAGGAGGGAATGGTAAATAAAGAGATGTAGGAGATAAGACAACCCTGGATGATATCCAACAAGTCATGAAGGCAACATTACCCAGTACAGTGTAGTTTATGTTGTATGCAAAACAGTTTACAGTTGCTCTCATTAATGGGGTTAAATCTACCCAAATGTATGAAAATTAGACAAAGTACAACTGTTGACATCACCAACACGGCGGGAGCAAATTATTAAATCAATTAACTGATTTTCACCAAATCATTAACATCCGTAGTGAAGCTAGTAGGCTCCAATGGTTGGCTTTTTGCCTTAATGATCATGTACTCAACATGTAGTTTAGCTTCACTTTGTCTATACTTAATTGGTAAATGCAGAGTGCAATGTTTTGCTGGATTCCCTTGCATTTGCTGCAAAACCAGACAGTCTCTATTGAAATGGTTGAGAAGACTGAAGGCCTAATGCATTTTCTTTTTCATCCACCCTATCTAGGATAATCATTCAGAATTCCTTTCTTGAATATATAATTAGTATATAAAATAAAAAGCCAATAGTAATTTCTCAAACCTCACTGTGGCCTTTCCAGATTTCTTGTTTTAAATATCCATCAGCTTAAACAGTTAGTCTCTTTAATATATGACAATAAAAAACAGCAAAACATTACATTTGAGCGTGTTTAGCTACTTTGTTTTCAGCAAAAGGTTTCAAAAAGCTCATTTTAAAAGGCGTGTCCGTCGCTCAAAGGCTCAAAGGGTAGACCGGCCATCCAGTAACCCTTGGTTTGATGCCTCAGTGTCCTTGGACAAGACACAGAACACCAAGTTGGTCCTGATGGCAGGCCAGCATATTGCATGGCAGCTCCACTGTCGTTGGTGTGTGCATGTGTGTGAGAATGGGTGAATAAGAAACATTGTAAAGCACTTTGTAGAACTGCTAAGGTTGCAAAAATGCAAGATAAGTACAGAACATTGTTCACATACTCAAGTGCACTTGGGTGAGACACTGAACCCCAAATTGACTGGAATGGTCAGACTAGTACCGAACTCACTGCCACCAGTGTCTCAGCATGTGTGTGAATGAAAGTCAGTTGTTAGGCACTCTGGATACAACCACTGTATATACAGATGTGTCATTTCATCCCATTAAGGGTCATTCAGTAATTGACACCATAAAAGATGTAGTCACTGCTTACTGTCCCATGTACTACATTTTATATAATGACCGGTGCTTTACACTTTGTCTTTGTCCACCTCAAATACTTCAAAAGCCAAACAGAGCTTTCCAAAGGAGCCGGCTGCAAGTCAAACAGCTGACTGTTCATTAAAATCCTGCCAGCAACTTTATTATAAAAAAAAAATCATTTGATTAACAAGTTGCAATTCTCCATGTGTGTACATTTTAACAAAACAATGCAAGCATGATTATAGAGAAACATGCCCATCTGTCTGTATCCATCCCACTCCCACATGCCCTGTATGAATGAGTGTGTGTAAATGGTCAGCTGAGAGGTTGTGTCCTGCTGAGTAAAGAGTTTAAACTCATCTTTGGTGTGGAAATTTCTACAAATATTAGCAAAATAACTAATGACCAAACACATTAAGAACAGCATTCATTGCACAGACAGAGGACATCCTCATTAGAGAGACTACTTCGGAAAACACTGGTGGCAGTAAATTGAAGAGTGCCCAATAAGTGTTCAAAGTCCATTTTTGCCACACACACATTTATGGACTTATGAATAACCAAATCAGTGAATTATTTTTCCCTGCATTTTGCTTTTAACAGCAGAAGATTACTAGTTGATTCGGTATATTCTCATGAATTGTGCCCACTGATTCACATGTTTTGATATTTTAGAATTATTTTTGCCACATGTTCATTTTTAATTTGAAAACCAAAACATAGGCTAGATAAGACATGAGATTAAAAACACAACCCCCCTTAACATAACCTTGTTTATTTTCACTGAATAACAGTGCATTCATATTTCTAGTAAAATAATACAATAATAACTATCATTGTGGAATGTCTTTCACAATGTCTTCCAGTGGTGTAAGTTGGAAGGTGTCAAACATATAAACTACAACTGTAGTTTACATATTTAATAATAAAAAGTTGTAATGATTTTTAATTACAAAAGTACTGATCAGTCACAAATAGGTATGGTTTTAGACACACCTTTACACACTATGTGGGCTAAAACATACAACAAATTCTCCTTTACAGTGGAATAAGCAAACTCATTAAACTATGCAATTAAGATTCATTTATATGATAGAATAGTGGCTTTAGAATGTGCCAGAAGCCAAGTTCGGGTTTTTATGGCCCATTTTTCTACAGACCCCCCCCCCAGCTGGCTACTCTATATCCTTGTGCAAAGTCCAGGCCAAAGTGTTTCGATTTCTCTCTGCCCAAAACTGTGCTTCAGAACACCTCTTCAAACATCTGCCTGGGTGAAACTTTTATGAGACATAAGGGAGAGAGGGCAACATGTGCAACAACAGCCCGCATGAGCATCTGGGGGGAGCCTGCAACAGAATAATAAACAGACTAAAGTCTGTCGGTCACTAACAGGGTTTATTGTGCATGGTTGAGCACCCCTCAGACTGAGACAAAGAAAACAAGCAAAAAGAAGTCTGGAGATGTAGCAAGATCTCTGGTAAATATATTATATGTGTCTCAATCCCTAAACAGTCACCATTTGTTTAGTTTTTCGAGACGCCACAAATCAGAATATCTTTAAACAGATTTGGACAAGGTGTCAACACACCACAACCTAATGTAAAATAACCATGATAGGATACAGGGGCTATTGTAAAGACAAAAGAAAACACTGCATACCGAATGAGGAGCTGTTCTCCACTATACTGACAACTGGTGAGGTTAGGAAAACACAACTAATCGAAATGCATTACAGTTAATGACAACAGAAGCCAATGTGCAGGTCTGCTGACTATCGCCCTGTCTGATAAATGTCTCCTTTGAGCTGATGGAAGAACAGTGGGGGTAGACAGAGGGAGAGAGAGGAAAGTCAGGAGGACTCGGCCTGCCTGGGGGCATGGACAGTTGAACATGGTGGACAGTGTTTAGCTGAAAAGTGGCTTTGTGGTTGCATGGTGTTCCTGAAAAATGTCCCCTGTAGTCACAACAAACAGAGGACAGTACACTGAGCCCAGCTCCATCGACTGGTCGCAGTGTAGGAAATGAAGCTATCTGAGGGGGGGAAGAGGTATCATCAGGAAGCATCTGGCATCCTACATTTGGGTGCTGAGGAACATCCAGGTTCAAACGGACACTCCAGTAAGTTAACCACCCATTTTGGTATTTTTATCAACTGTTTAATAGTAAAAGGGAGTTGGGTGCTTTAGCCCTCTCTCCAGCAGTCTGCACTTTGGTCATGGGTTATGTCTGTATCTCTGCTGAGGTGACAATGTCTTGAAAGATGAAGTGGTCCAGAGGTCAGTTCTGATAGATGTGTAGCAGTGCCACTAAAGGACTTCACACACAGAGCATACAAAAAAAGCCAACTAGAAGTAGTTTGGTGTAGTACGTACAAGAAATACAGTGAAGTGCACACCTACGTAAATCCGTTAGTCCTCTGTTTTGTTTATGAAAATGACTGTTGAACAGTTTGTAGCCTAAGATCAGAGCGACAACAAACAGTTGCGTCTTTAAAAATTAGATCTAAAGATTATTTTTCAAATAATTGTTTGGTCTGTAAAATGTCTAAAAAGATGTGCAAAAGGTCCATTATATTTGTCTAGAGCAGATGGTGATGTTTAAATGTCTTGCAATTTATCTTGCAGATCAAATACAATCACTACAGCAAGTCTGCCATAAATTTTACTCACACAAAGCTTATTAATTTCTAGGGCTGGTCCTTGGTTGTGGTGGTATCCGGATAATAATTTTGATATTTAAATAGTCGTGCACGCCCCCGGTGCGCCGCTACCGTTCGAGTTGAATATTCGGATAACCATAATTAATTGGACCCGAATATTCAAAGAACGGCAATTGCTGTTCGGAACAGCCCTATTAATTTCCAGTTTTAATTTAATTTAGTGTTTATTATTGAGTTTGTAACTGGGGGTAATGGTGCGCTAGACTGCAGTATACGATAAGTGAAGTCCACTTTTGCATCTATAAGATAGCGTAGAACACTATATATGATGGAGTTTAATACAACAGCAACTATAAGTTCAATCATAAGTAGAAAGTAGAATTATCACTTTTTGGACTGCATTAGACTGTACAGGGGTACCTAATAAAGTGGTCAGTGAGTGTATATCATTAAGCATCTTTACAGTGCACATATTAAACAGCAGCCATTAACCACTGCACATATTTTGCCTATTAAGCATTCTCTGGTTGTGAAGCACTTTACCCTGATAAAGACTGTCCAACTGAACAACAAATCTCATGATAGAGCAGGATTCTTATCTCGTATAGATGGGCTTTCAGAGATGATAGATGACACAATGATTACTCAGGGCTAATGAGCAGAGAGGCAGCGCACGCTATCTCGTGGTACACTCCAGCCCTGGCAGCACTCAGGTCAGTGTCTGTGTCTACATGCTGCATCATGCACTTCAGTAGTGAGCCAATTTAGGACATCTGGGATAAGGTGAAGATAAAGGGGATGGAAGAGGCAGTGTGAAGAAGAACATGCTGTATGTTGATTACAGGTTGTTCTAAGAGTGGGAGGAAGACAGAGGGCTCCATTGAGGATAGTGGGACTGTGATTAAGGGAGTGCAAGTGGCACACATGGGCAGACATACACTGTAGGGTCTAGTCCACAAGCAGTTATGTCAATAAAAAACTGTAATTACCACCTCACAGTTGCATGCCTCAGCCAACCAGTCAAGTTGCAGTTTACATCCATGTCTGTCCACACTCAAATAAAATATAGTTAACATTTTTAGGGAATTTAATAAAGTGTATTTGTGGCTAAATGAAAGTTATCACTATAGTGATGTGTATGATTGCAGTAAATAATTTCAAATGAGAAATATGCTTCACATACAACTTGGCAACCAAGAAGATCTATATAATCATCACAGTTTCTATAATTCAGTGTCTGGCGAAGTGTGAAATATGGTCACAATGTCCCCTTCTGTTTGCACATTATGACGTTGAATAATGGCCAGAAAAGGGATTTTACGGAACATTATGATGACCCAGTGAAGTTGACTTTGACCATTTGGGTATAAAATTAATTACAATATTGATTTATCCTATTACACATTTGTGTAAAATTACACCATAGTTAGCATAGAAATGTTTAAGTTATGGGCAAAAACATGTTTTATTAGGTCACATTGACCTTATTAAACTACCAAAATCTAATCAGTTAAT
This sequence comes from Chromis chromis, assembly GCA_900302755.1. Lineage (NCBI taxonomy): Eukaryota > Metazoa > Chordata > Actinopteri > Pomacentridae > Chromis > Chromis chromis. The sequence continues at coordinate 35,811 of OMNN01102458.1, forward strand.
CCTTGAGTCCAAGTGAACACTTGTACCAAATTTAAAGAAATTCCCTCGCGGCATTCCTGAGATGGACAACCTGAAAACAGTAATGCCTCCATCACTTAACTGGCCTGCATTGGCTCTGGAGAATGGTCTGACTGCACCTCATTATCATTCTGCTATAGAGAAAGAATTGCTCTGTCTTGTTTGTATTTTGTTAACCTAATAACAATCGTCTTGGGAGGCGCTAAGCCCATGGTGCAGCAAGGAGGAATAGTTTTTGTGTAACATTAAGGTTTTGGTGGACCACTGGCACGCAGGGATGCGAGCACTGTTATTTAAATTGGGTAATTCACAAAAAGAATGCATGTAAGGCTGCACTTACTGAACAATCCACATCTTTGTCAAAACTTGCCATTTTCAGAATACTGGCTGCTAGCTCGGAGGTTGTTGTTGTTTCTTCTAGCGAAGGAAATTTTGAAAATTGAAAACATGCGTATATGGGAGGAAAATGTCACATGAAATGTGCGGCAGGAATGGCAGGCCTACAATCACAGTATACATCCAGTGAATCAGACTAACCTAAGGCTGTCATATGTTGGCGATCTGGTTATTAGTCAAAGTTAAGACAAAATCATTAAGTGTTATGTGCCTTGGTATAAAAAGGAATAATTTCCACACAGGATACTACAGATCAGAATCTGGTTTGAATTAAATATCTTGATCCAGGATATTTCAATTAAATATTTGTTCACAATCACAACACTAGCTGGAGGACACTGTTACTGCGCAACCAATATTAAAACTACAAAGGTAAATCTGACACTGAACACTGTCTGCCCTTTTTTATGATGTAATCATGCAAGGACATGTAGAACCCAGCAAATGAAGACAGGAAATCCACACCTTTCCAAAGAAACCACATAGTAGTTTCCATCAGCAACAATCCCTAGCAAAATACAAAGCCTCTATTAAAGAGATACATAATATGTTCTCTATATTTTCTAAATACAGAGAAGCATCTGCCTAATCTCCAACCAGTTTGCAGTAACATCTCCCTGACCCTAAGGAGATCAAGGGAAATACACCCACTCCAGAGTGACATAACTGACCTGAGTATAAACTCTGCCTCTGATATTTGAGCCTATGAAATGAAATCCCTAATCCACAATGTAAGTTTGCACAAGAACACAGCAGATGGGCGCACACAAACAGACTAAACATACTTTTGGTAATACTTACTCAAATGTGAAGAAAAGTCCACAAGTCACCAGAATGAGGACAAGGGTGAGGTAGAAAACCCCTGTCTGCTTGGCCATCATTATCCTCCCATCACAGTAAAATTTATTCCGACCTGGGAAGGCCTCCCACTTCTTCTTCTTTGAGGTCCTTTTCTTGTAAGGGGTCTCCATTGGTGTGGAGCTGCGAGTGCTTATTTGGCTGTACTCGCACTCTCTCATGGACTCAGACACTCCGAGATGCATCAATTGCTGATTAAAATCCCCAGAGCTGAATAAATCCCGGGCAGATGTGCCTCTGTGAAGGAAACAAGTTCAGTTTAGCAGGCAGGCTAATATCACAACTTTTCAAACAAAAGCTTTGAGGTGAATGTAGGTGAAAAAAAGTTTGAGAGTAGTGCATACACACTTCCTCTTATTAATGACACCTCTGCTAACGCTCACCATACACTTGTGTAGTTTCCCAAAGTGCTGTCTAGCGACTCGAGTTGTGTAAAACTGCAAACACCTGAAAGTTAAGCTAATGTAATGTTAGCTAACTTGGCAAATAACTTCACTGGCTGCTCTCACATACCATAGCTTAACATTAATAGCGCCATTGTTAGCTAGCAAACCTGGCTAGCACGACATAGCAGCTGAATGTAAAGTGTCGCTAAAGCTAACGCGGCTAGCGAGTTGATGAGATAATTGTTAAGTTAAATGTTAGCATTAACTTGTGCAATTAGGCGCTAGCTGTCCGTCCACTCACTTCACCCACTACGAGCACTGACTTGGCTATTTTACTTTTCGGTCTCCCGGTCAATGGGAGCTACGAGGACGGTTTGAGAGCACTCTCCTGCTGCGCTGTCAACCACACAACGTTACAGACGCCGAGGCTCCACATCCCGGCTGCGTCTGTCTGCTCTGCCCGCCGAGGCGAGTTGAGCCGCTGCCTTACCGAAGGAAAGTAACGCTGGTCGTCGTGCTGGGGTGTTGTCGCGTCGCTACTCCTTTCGTTATCCAGGTTTGTTGCGAGCCGAGGACAAAGCGAAGAACAGCATTTTTGAGAAGTTTACGGCCACGCGAATGAGTTTGAAACGGGCTCGTCGCCGCCGCAGGAGAACTTCATTTATTTTAAAAAAAAAATCCAGAGAAGGAAAGCACACGGCGGGCTGCTCTCAGACGAGCTCCAGCATCCTGACTGACCGCCGTTCACGGAGACACTACGAGTCTGTGCGCAAAACACGAACCAGGCAGGACCCTTATAGCCGCACGGCCAAGTGTTTCACAGCGATGATCGGCGAAGAATCACCAGGAATCTCCAGCATTCGAGGGGGAAAGTTGCAGCTTTCCTCAGTAGACGTGCTGCCAGGCCAGTCGACAGCTCACATTGTGTCCCTCTCCACACACTCTGCTGCCACCCTCGCAAACAACAAACATCAACATGGGAGCAGAGTGGAGCCTCAGCCTGCTCCTCCCCCTCCAACCCAGGCAGGAGCTGTAGTCACCACTCACTGAGGAGATGCAAAGGGAGGACCAGCTATTGAAGGGGTTCCCAAAAGAGGGTCCGGGGACCTCCGGGTGTCCGTTGTGTGTATGTGGGAGGAAATCCCTATGAGAAGGGGAGCATCCAGGGAGGGGCCTGGGATGACCCTGGGTGGGGTTTACTGTAGTCTCAACCCTCCATGCATTATTTCACCTGCTCTGTGTCCTGTATTACAACCAATCCAGGTGAAATAGCTTTAAAAGACAAATTCAACTCATGTAATGCAGTTTTCCACTTTCGAGAAAGGGATCGCAGCTCCTACACGACTGAAATGTTACTAATTCATAAGGGCAATATTTTAAAGTTTATAGCCCATAGGAATATTGCAAAAGATATAGTTACTTTATTTTGTATATAAAATCCATCCATTTATTCACAGCCTAAATAAGGATATCTAACATACCAAACATAGAGCCCAAGCATGGGAAATAATACTATAGCATTGCCTGTAATTCTAAATGTAAGGCCTGAATGCACTATAAACTGCCAACATTTTTTTGGTCACAGTTATTCAGTTACAAGAAATGTTAAAGTTTCACAAAGACACACTTTTGCTGTCACCTCAGCCAAAAGTTCTATGCATTTGGACATTATGATTGTTTAATCCAGGTAAATGCAGCTATAGATGTTTATAAATGAGACAATATGGCATTCCCAAGCAGCACGCGGTCACTTTTTGTCAGACTATTACAACACCCTAACTTCATGCCATGAGTGTACTATCGCAAGTTAAGGAAGCTTATTAATGAACATGCACATAATTTTTGTTTGCTGACAACAATGTCTTGACAAAATATCACCATTCTAACCACCTTTGTATAAGAGACTAGCATGGAGTCCTGCTCAAATGATCGGTGGCCTGAAAAGGAGCAACAGTGATGACATCAGGGTCTTTCTGAAAAGTTCAGAGATTTTCAACCAGAAATGTGGCTGGATCAAAAAGTAAGAGCTCTCTGAAAAAAGATACTGCGTGCAGCGCTTTTTATTTTGCCGGCACTCTCTCTTCATTGGAAACAATTGAAAAGCAACGACGCCCCCCCTGAATAAACTCTATATGGATGATCAGACTTAGCTGAATTTCATAAACAAACAAACAAACTAGAAATGGAATAAGTTGTACTTTAACAGCGTTTTGCTACGACAGTATTTTCCTCACTTCCCATATTTTCCTCCTGCTTCTGTTTCCTGAACTGATCCTACTAAGTATTCGTTGTGTAGCCAAACACTGATTATTATTTGGGGCATTGGAAATCATAAAACACCAACCAGGTAAAAGGCTCAGCATGAACACAGGCACTGCCATTTATTTTGAGTCAGTCTTCGGTTTGAGGAAAACCACAGTGCCCAGCTAATTAGGAAATTATTAAGATCTTTTTTTTAAAGTCATGTTCCAGGACCAATTTTTAACCACAAGGGCACTTGGAGACCACTGTCCTCTGCCAATACCAATGTTCTATCTTGCAATTTAAAAGAAAATGATTCAGATCCACATTAAAATTAATGGGTTCTTCCTTTTCATACGCTCAACCTCTCCACCAAGTTGGATGAAATTCGGCCAGGTAGTTTTTGCATAATCTTGCTGACAGACAGATGGACAAAAAGTACTGAAATCATAAAAGATTGCTATCTTCAGTAGGAATGAATAAAAATGGGAATAGTCACATTGACACTGACTCAGAGAATGACATCCTGGTGGCCAACTGTGGTACTGCAACAACAACAAAAGACATCCCCTGCAGCTCAGAAAAGAGTTTCCCCATAAACATACACTACTATTGTAACCATGCCTGTAAAACTTAGGACAGGATATATAACACTTCTTTGCATGATCAAAATTAGGCATGCTATGTCAGTTCAATATTCAGGGGGGGTTTGTAGGTAGAGCGGGAAAATGCATATGTGCAGTGAGCCAGATAACACTGAGGAAAAAAAGGTGTTTAATGGAATGACAGTAGTCTGTTCTTATAATACACCCATGATATGGACCTCCTTTAATAAACTAGCATGGAACCAACCTGCAACTCCAGCAAAAATGGAAGATAAATATTGTGTGACCCTACTAGTAAATAACGGCAACATATTTCAGTGAAAAATTACAGTTAAAAAAACTGGCAGCTGTGGTCAGTAATATCTTACTGTATTTTTACAGTCTTACTATTGTAATTAAGTTATTCAGTTAATTATCGTGTGATGGATTACAATACTCTACAGTAGAATATGAGATTTACTGTCTCCAATAATAAACTGTATTTACATAGTGTTGCCATTGTGATCAACATGCACTGTTACTGTAGTTGCCTTATTATATCATCATTATTATATCATTATATCATTTGTTTCTTTAAAAGTTTAGAAACTGTGAATTGCAGGTATATACCATAAATAACAATGTGCCTTTAACCTTCATGATGCAGAATTAAGACCATCTCTGAATTGGAAAATGCATGTACCACTAAACTACATATAGCAATAAAGAATAAAGGATAAGGCAAGTTTTTATGGATTAAGAGAATGTATTTAAAGGCAGCAGTGCATGGCAAGCTGAAGTCTATTAAATATAATTTTAGAAACCAAGGAAATATAGTTTAACTTAATTGTCTATATAGTAGATCCATAGGTACGACGACCTTTTATTGTCCTGTTATCACCTGCAAAAAACCTTAAGTGTCCAAAAGTTCACTTCAGTAATGTCCTCTGGAGCACAAGTTTAACAGAAAGGACAACTGTTGAATGACTCAACAGGATTTTGGAAGATAAACAGGCTGACAAATCAAACATTTGCTTACAATACATGGAGGCACCATCAGTCATATTAACTGTGTTTCTAGTGAAAACAAACATGTAGTGATGCTACCGCACGCGTGCCCCACTTGCATGCTGAGTACAGTTCACCCGTGACGCAATTTCCTGTTCAGCTCGATTAGTACAGATGATTTCATCATCATCCTACAGTTCCTCTGTCATCTGTCCTCAGCTTAACACCTACACACGCACTAACACATGCACACGCACACACACACACCTCCTCATCTAGCTCTGAAGTCACCCAGGCGGTTTAGCTCATTCACTCCCACAGCCGTGCAATTATCCACTTTCTCTGAAAAGGAGTCTGGCTGCTTTTCATGTAATGTGAGACGACTTAATTGTTCAGAATCAAACATCCTGCAAAGAGGGGAAACATGCATTTTTACTGTGCTTTTATGTTCTGCCAATGCCTTTGTTGTATGAAAGTTGGATTTACTATTTGGCATATTGAGCTCATTTATCTGATTAGAGGTTAAACCCAATCACACATACAATATGGTATTTCTGAAGAAGTGGCAGTATTATCATCTTATCTTATCTGATCTTATCTTATCTTGTGTCATGCACACTTATGGAGAGCACGACTAGCTGCCACTGCTGGGCATGTGAAGCAACCAAGTGGCACATGCTGCACTTAATCTGTTGGAAAGCTGTGGATGTTTTTAATGGTTGCTAATGATCTGTAAGCCCTCCAGACTAATTCCTTAACTGTGGCGCTCATTAAGCAGCATGCTGACATATGGCTGTAGCTATGTTTGTGGTGGGAAATGGGTGGACATGATAGAACCTTTGAGTGCAAATCCAAGAACAACATGGGCTTGAATCACATCCTGCCAAGGCCTCATCCAGCCAGTATTGTTTCGTTTAGAAAGCTGCGCCGGATGAAAGAACACAGCCAGATCAAAGCCTCATCAAGAGGCTAATATACGCTGTATGCCCACAGTTATTAAATGTGGCCTGGTTTGGTGAACACGCCGCTGCTACCACACATATGTTATGTCTCATCACTGAAAAGGTCAGCGCAGTCTCTGTTGTTTTCACCCAATTCTCATTCATCTACCTACGTTAGCCGGCAGGAGAGGGTACCCAAGCCAGCAGTAGCCAATGACGGGCCCGGCTTCCTCCCAGCCACCACATCCATCCTGTCAGAGCCCGATGACTCAGCTTTTCAGAGGCACAGGAGTGTGGGAGGTTTTCTCCTGCGGTTGGCTGCCTACGTGAAACGCATCCTCCATCACCAGAAAAGTACAGCAACCCACTTTCCCTCCAAACTCTAAATGACAGGCTGAAATTGAAAACATTCAGAGGTCTGTTTATGATGTGAAAGTGCATACATGGAACAACAATACAGTCACAGCTGAGGTGACAGTTAAGACTTATGGGCTTTAGTTCGAAATCAATCAAACTGTTAAGCACCAACATTAATTTTAAGGTGTCAGTAACATTTTAATAAGATGAAGATGAGTGATTGCACCTTTCTGCTGCCAGGAAACCCACTGAATTATCTTTCTTTGAAGCGTAACCTGTGATGAGGCTGGTTATTGCCTTTGTTGTCAACCTCAGGAATGCTATTATTAAAGGCAGCTTAAAAATAGGACTTGATATTATGCCTGCATTTCCCCTGGCAAAGGAAGGGAGTGATAAAGATGTCAATGGTAACTCAAGAAGAAGTAGAGATTCTTGGGGGGAAAAAATGAAGACTCTATTCAATAAAAAATAAAAGGAAAGTAGCAACCGATCCATTATTGTGGAACATAATAAATGGGTCGTTTGCAGTTGTGTCCTTCTTGTAAGTGCTGCCAGAGAAGAGTAGTAAAGTAGAAGTAGGATACAGTAGGATAGAGAGTACTGATTGCATCATTCATGTATTTTTGTCTTGTTTATATCTGATGTTTGTGTTTATGCTCACAATCACTCGCATGCCTTTATGAAAAGAGAGACCAATGAGTCTGGGCAAACAGCCATCTGCAATGAAATAAGGGAAATTATAATAATAATAAACATTAGATTAGAGATTCAATTATAAGAAGAAAAAAGTAAGTAAGAAAATGTGATATGAATTTACTGTCATAATATTATCTTTGATTTGATATTGACCAATTATACTACTGTCAATCTTTGGCACCAGAATTCTATCTTCAAAATTTCATACCATACTTTTACACATCAGGTTTTATTACTACATTGCTGCTGCTTCTGCATTTGTCTCTGCACTTTACGACTGCATTGTGCACCATGTTGACACCACATGTTCAACACATCCCCACTGTTTATTACATGTCTGCTGGATAATGTGACTTGACCTCAGAGGTCTGTAACTAAGTTGCAAGGCCAACAGTTCTAAAACTGAATAAAGCTGCAGTTGTTGAAAGTCAAATGTAATGTGGTCATGGGATTCATTGCGTCATTCTGAATCAATAGTTTTAAAAGAAGGAAAGAAAAAAGATATTTCCCCTCCTTTCTTTAGAGGTGCTTAAAGTCACAGAAGTGGATACGCAGTAGGTCAAAACTAAACTACTAATTTAACATGAAGAGGATCAAGCAGGACTGCAGTAGAGAGGGAAGTGATGTGATGTTAAATAGGGCAAACACAAAAAACACTCAGTAGCCTGTAGATTCGACATCACGACACTATATACAGAGAAATCATAACACAAAATATGTGTTAAAATTGCCATTATAGGCTGTAATCAACAACAAAAGGAGGGAACACAAAACAAAAAGCGAGATGAACACAAAATCTTCACCATTAAATGAAGGTCCTCATGAATGCACTCAAAGAAGAAAGATTACTGTCAAGGTGGTTCACATGTATCCAGGTGTGCAAATTCTCACTTTTTCACAATAGCTCTCAGATTTTTTTCATCTTAGATTTGATGGTTTTCTTTCCCTACTTGAACTTAGTCCCTCAACACCTTTAAGATAATACTGGATGCCGTGAGCACTTTGCTGGGATTGAGAAAAGGGCCACTGACCTCCTTCTTAATGAAGAAATGATGCAAACTGTTGTTCTCAGAGGGAGCTGTCAAGGGTGAGATTAGGGTCCCATAAGAACAGTAATGAGACTGCTGCAGTTAAGAGCCACGCGAATAATTAAATGATTAAATATCATTAATTATTATAACAAATAAAGCAATATCATGGACCAGTGCATGAGTTGACCAGTACATTTTGCATTTATTTTGAAATCTGCCTTCCTGCTGTCCAAGAAATCAGTACTTTAAGCTTCTCGGATAGAGAAAGTGAGAAGCATGAAGTTGAGAAAGGAGTCAATAGAAGCTTTGTATATCTGCAGTATAACACCCAGTGTCAGGGTGTAACTCAGGGCTGGAATTTGGGACGTTTTTCATTGTATTAACAGTCAGAGAGTTGCTGCTATATCACACATCTAAATATTTCTACCTTAATCAGCATATATTCAGTAAAAACATTACTTCTTCCCTTTATTATTCGCAGAAAGGGATTCCACTGTACTCATTAATTAAGTTATTATTAATTAAATATGTTATTCTTTTAATGCAATTATCGGCATCACTATAACCATGTTCTAAAATATTAATTTCATTAGCATCTTACAATAAAATATTTAATATGCATCACAGACCTCAGTAACAGCCATCTGTCTTTAAGATTAAATACTTGCACTCAAGCAAATGCTGTGATCATTTAGAAAACATACAAACTTATATGCTGCAGCATTTTAGTTAATGTATGATAACACTGTCAGGTTGGGAAAGTCAGCTGTTGCTCTGATAGTGAAATCAATAGAAGACAGCCCAAGTAAGCAGTTGATGTTTGTTTTATTGGCCTAAGATTGTCTGGACATAATGCAACGTCTCCAGTGCGTAACGATGTTCATCGTACATTTATTTGTGACATGTGCAGCACAGAGTATAAATGTGTATACTGAATAAAAGAGACATGGAGTCATATGAAAAAAGGCAAATTTTACAATGAGCTTTCAGGACATTTTGAAGGTTCTTTTCACATGTTTCTTTTAGAGCAATATGTAGATTCAAAAATATGCCCATTGACATGAATGGAGGACAGTAACGAACAGAAATATGTTCAGTTTTCTCATGTAACCTCACCTAGTTATCCTCTCACCCTGGCACTTCCACGTTTGATTACCAAAGCGATTGTTTTCTCAGCTATAATACAATGCATACAGGAATTTTTACATTGAAACATCAGGTACATCTGCCATGTTCAAATATCTGACCTCATTAACAAAATATGTATAATAACAATACCAAATTTTACCAACAATAAAAGCATTTGTTATAATAGTCAGAAAGTCCCATCTCCTGCTATGCTTGATAGAGACTGAAAGAATCATGTGCGTCCATTGTACAACGGTTTATATACACAGTGATGAAAAAATACAGACATAACACGAGTGCTTAGGAAACACAAAGCTCATCTGTGAAAGTCACTGAGGCTATGATTGATAAATTAGACACTTCTTTTGACAGACGCTCTTCTCTTATGTTGATTGGCTTGTGCAATGCTGCCTCCTCATGGCCTAAAGCACACACTGCAGGTGTCTTCGAAGATCCTCCTGTTCTCAAAAGGGACAACTTGCTCTAGTCCTATTGCACAATGTATCTTCCAGCGATGGAGACATATACATTTCAGTTTAAAAAGTCAGTGTTTTTCATCCCCCCCACAACTGTTGGCAAAAAAGTTCAAACTACTGTACAGTGTCACATTTTAAATAAATACTCTCCATTAACAAAATGTTGATGAGTATATTAGCATTTATAAAACTGAAAAACATCTCATCGACTCAAAAGGAACCACATAATTCAGCACCAACATCTGGTGGCAGCTTTGGCTGAAAAAAGTAAACAAACAAAAACAAAATGCCAAACAAAATATCAAACGTAGCAATCCAACACCAGCAGGTATTAAATATTTGTATTAAAATGAGCTTTCAAATCCCAAACCCACTTTTTTTTTTCAACAGGGCCCAGAAGCTATACATATATAGAGACATTTTGTTTATGTGGATATTTCTTTTAAAAAACACAAACATTTTCTGTCATTTTGATAAATAAAAATAGAAAACCACAGAAATTTCTTGTTAGCCTTAGTGTCTGCCGCGTGAGTCCTGCCTCTCCTCCTGTCATAATTTCCCCAAGTGAAACAAAACTTGGCAAATAATGGCGACCACTCCCACGTTGAGCACCGAGGAAATTGAGATGTCTAATAATCTGCTTTCATACAGTACAAACTCTGCTTTGTTCTCCTCCACTTTAGCCATAGCCAACAGGCCTTTAGCTGCTCTGCACATCATGTTTATACTGGGTGGGTCCATAGGAGGGTGCCCCATGTGCAGCAAGCTGTGAGGGTTCTGCTGGTATTGCGCCATGCTAACACCATCTTCCAAGAAGCCCACCAAATTACCCACGCTGCCCTTCTGCATGGCTATGGCACGTGCCGCTGTGGGGTCTCCCTGTGCCAGGTGGGAGAGGACAGCCACTGCCATCTCCCTGTACACCTGGGCCTTCCTCTGACCCACGTAGCGCACTAAGACTGTAAAGAGTTTCTCCTGACGGCTGAAAGGCGGCGTAGCTAGCAGGAGGTCGACGTTGCCTTCCTGGATGCTCAGCTTGCAGAGGCATTCCAGCACCAGCCTCTGGGGAGTGAGATGGGAGTGGGGTGCTGCTGATGGAAAGGGGTCCTGGGCTTCAGCTGAGGGGCAAACCATCCAGTGGAGAAGGCCATCCAAGACGGGGAGGCAGATAGTGTCTGAATAGGTGGAGAGATCCAGCTGGCCAGCAATATTGGCAAGGGTGACCATGGCATTCTCCCTGAGCAGGCTCAGACACTCCCACCACCACTCCTCTTTGCTACTCGACAGACCCCGCTCCTGCTGCTCGTCTCTCTGGTAGCTAGGGGGCGACCTGTTCCTCTCTGGGTGCAGGTGGTGCAGCAGGAGCAGCCTGCCCAGAAGAAGAACCAGAGCAGGGTGGCGTGACATATCCAAGTCGTTCCCAGGGATAAAGGACAGACTCCGGACGATGTTGGAGATGCAGAGGCACCGCTTGGACAGAGAGTCCTGCCAGGCGGAGGTTGTGGATAGCGGAGCCTCGTCCAGACAGCGGGGCTCATCCTCGAGCAAGGTGATGTGGTTCTGCTCCCCATCTGGATGCACCCTGAAGGGGTAAGATGGGAGGGAGCGTGCAGGGTGGGCGTAAGAGAGGGCATCAACCCTGGCACACAAAACATCATCAATAGTAGCAGTGATATGTTTTAGTGGTTGCTTCTTTTCCTTGTCCGTCTCATTTTCCTGTTTGTTCTCGATTCTTGTCTTTTCATCCGGCCTGGCAGGTGGTTCACTCCGGGGTTCAAAGTGTGTCTGAATGTGTGCGGTGGAGTCGCCTCCACCAGCCTGCCAATGTAGCAGCCCACTGGTAAACTCAGTGACGTAACCTAAGCGCTCGGTCAGGTCTTCAACCAGGTCCTCTTTGTGGACTATCTTGATTGGGAGCTTATCATATTTGCTGGCTTGTTTCGGTTTCGGTTCTAACTCTGCAACAGGCTGATCCACAGACTCCTTTTTACTCCCTGTGTCTTTTTCACTCTCTTCTTCTTTCCCCTCTTTTTTGCTGTCCTCTTCATTCTTGTCCTCCTTTTTTACGCTCACGTCAGACTCTGCCTTCTCACCGCTTACCTCAGCTGGCTCTGCAGTGACAGGTGGAGTTTCCTCCATGATACCTCCTGCTTGCTCCACCTGGATCTCTGCTGCTGGGGAGGACTCAGGTTCAGGTTGGACAGTAGAGCTTGTTTCCTGGTCAGGGATAGGTCCTTCTTTCTGGGTAGAGGCAGGATGCAAAAGGCTTTTGTGAGCCACAGTCCCCACCTCAAACTCTTCCAGGATGCCAAAGATCTCAATCAGGCAGCGACGGAAGTACTCCACAATGAGCTCGAGGAATCCAGGCAACTGATCAAGCAAAGACAAAATATCATCACTGTCAACAATTTAGGCAGAAAGACATCAGACATGTGTTGCCAAGTAGTCCCAGATGGTGAATGAAAGCCAAGAATTGCAGTCTAGGGAGATTTTTTTTTATGCAGATCACTTGTTTTTAAATAGTCATACTAACCTGAAATCCTTTGGACTAAAATAAAAACTCAAAATGGATTAACTGTCTTTAGGTTTAAAGGAACAGACTGTACATCATACTGTCACAGCATGTTCTGACGGGGCTAAATGAATCTGTTCTGTCAGTCATTAGTGAGTTAAAGTCATTAAACTGGTTTTACCTGGGAGAGGTTAAAGGAGGCCACAGTGCTGTCATCATACAGCAGGATGTTGATGGTGTCTAAAGCCCATGTGCTCTCTGCCAGCAGGCCAGACTTCAGAGACATCATCACGCGCCAGGCCTCAGGCGTTCCTGAGATTAAAACAGGAGATTTTTGGAACCAGGAAGAGAAAAATCATCAGACTTTGTCCAAATGATAAAAGGGACACAGAACAGAGTAGATCATTGTAATTCCTTTAATAAAATTTGCCTCATGTTGCGCTAGTTCTACCTGAAAATTGAATTTCACTGTACAGCAACGTCAAAATGGTATGAAAAAAATGTGAACCACACCTTTACAAGTGAAACACACAAGTAGAATTAACCAACCGTCAGTGCATATTCTTACACCTCCATTCATTCTTACTCACAACCGTATCCAAAATAAATGATGAAATAATGGGACTCCATCTTACCACTGTCTTTGGAGGTCAGCTTGCGTCGAGGCTTGAGCATTGGCATGGTGGCCTCCACTGACCCTGGAGGGTAGTTGAGATCCCTCCTCAGGTTAGGAGGAAACTGACCAATGGGTCCACTGCCCTGAGAACCCATCATGGCCAACCCAGGTTTAGGCATCTTCATGGGTGACATGAAAGGTGCTTTGCTGGGTGACATTCGGGAGTCCATGGAACGCTGGAAGGCCCCTGGGCTCGGTGCTCTAGGCAGGTGGTTGCCCATGGAGGTGGAGTTGGAATAAGAAGAGGGCTGGCGGGACAAAGGAGGCATGCCCCCTGACGATGACATGTAGGGGGACTGACGGTGCCACTGCTCCTGCCGACCGTCCATGTCATCTCTACAGATCGAGCCATAAGGTGGTATTTGTGACGGCGGTCCCTGTCTGTTGGGGTAGGGATAGCCGAGGTCTGTTCTCGAAGGCCACATGTTGGGCCCATCAGCAGCGTGATTAGGAGTGGGCCCCCCACCCATCATACTGTGTTGGCTTTGCCCTGAGGGGGCCATACGGTCGCGGGGGTAAGGGTAGGGGAACTGTCCCTGGATCGGCCTGTGTTCCGGGCCTGAATAGCCTCCGCCATAGTGGTTGTACATGTCCGGCTGCTGGCTGGTATACTGCATGGCATACATGTCATTCTCGTGTCTTTTGGGTGGGGGGCCGTACATTCCATCCATTGGCCGTTTATAGCCCTGGTGAAGCAAGGGGGCAGATGGTTGGTGATAACCTTACGCAAGTACTTGTACTATCAAAACATGCCTGCATTTTTTTATCATCATTTCACTGCTTTATTAGTTTTCAAAATATTATATATGGTAACTACAAATAAAGTTCATTTCTATAACACCTTTCATACATACAGTCGAATGAGGTCTAAAGTGAATTCACTGAAGATGGCAGTTGTCTGACACATGTCCCGCCCCTTCCCAACAAGCCAATCATCTGCTTTGTAACAGCCAAATCATGAAACGCATCAGCCAATCGTGTTGCTGCACTGACTCAAGCGCAATGTTGTGTATAGGTAGTAGAACTACAACAACAACTGCAGTTTTTATGGCCTGTTGACAAATGAAATTCTTTCATTTTCCTATTTCACTGTGTGAGGCCTAAAAACATGGAAAACATCCACTGTGATGCAGTGTTACAATTTTACTCACTTACTTACTGTTTATTGACTGTGGCTAAGAAAATGACTATTTTCAACTAAGACACTAAAAAAGTTTGAATCTACTCCTTCATTACCCTAAAAATATTTTCAGTTTGACATATAATGTACACTTTCAAAAACAGATCATTGTTTAAGCCAATTCACAAGTATCATTGTTAGGGACTGCTCAATATTACCAAGCATAGTCTACTTTATTTCATTATTGTGGTAAAAAAAGAAGAGAAAGGACATTGATTTTATCATAATGAAATGGCCACACGAAACAAGAATTTTCAAAGAAAAATGGAAACAAAAAACCCCACAAAAGATAATACATTACTCTTTGTTTTATGCAGTCGCATTATTAATTTATTCTCTTTGGGCTGAACTTGGAAATTCTTAGAATATTTCCAGGTAAAGACTCCTCTAACTATAATGGGGATCTCTGGGATATCTTCAAAACAACAAGTCTAGGGGGCACTAATACAGTCAACAGTACTGAGAACATACAGGTGGGTTTTTCCTTACCTGTTGCTGTGGGTACATCCCAGATGGATGCATCCCATACGGCATGCTGGGATACTGCTGGCTGTAGCCATCATGTCTAAAATAGAAACAAAGATGGGAGACAGAACCCCATTGATTAATACAGAGCAAAGCCAGTCACATAGAGACATATAGTTCACCGTTTTTTTGATTTTTAACACTCTGCTAAACACACACATGCACACATGAGAGCACTGACCTCTGCTGTGAAGGATATCTGCTGGGAGAGTACATGCTGCCCTCACTGTTGGAAGGCCCCATGCTGTTCTGACTCCCAGGGGGACCCATGGCTCCCTCCATCCCCATCACATGGTCGGGTCTGAGGATTAAACAGGACAGTCTTCATGCTTCACTGTCATAATGAATACTATACACTAACTCCAGGTTTATGACTACCTACCTCCTTTCATAGCCTGGTCCGTATGGGTACTGTGACCTTTGGCTCATGGTCAGGGCTGACGGGGGCCGACCATACATCTCCTGCATACCACCACCGGGCATCTGGCCTGGGATGTAGGGATCCGCTCCTGCCACTGTGCAGGAAGAAAGTAAAGGAGTTAAATGCATCTCAAAATATCTCATATATTAGTGGCAGCATCAACAAAATGACAAAAAAAAACCATGGATTTTAAGAGGTATGAAGAAGGACAAAAAAGTTTCGCTATGATTGTTCTGGAAATATGCAACAGAGGCTTAAATGTGCACTTTTAAATGCATGAATCATGTTTTCTTCTTACCAGCAGGTGGCAGCATCCCTCTATGAATATTCACCACCTTGCAATGATTAAACCCTATTGTTCTGAGGCTCTAAGTGTTGTTATGCAGCTATCATCCACCATATTATTCATTCAAACTCCATTCGCCTCAGCCTTCAGAGGAGCCGCCGTTCTTTCTAAAATTACTGTTTGTTCTGAAAACTAAACCACACGAGTTGGTCAAAACAGGTGCTTCTCAGCGGGGTGGAAAGGATGAAAGGTTGAAAATGAGGCGGATGAAAAGGATGAACAAAGTTAGGATGAGACGAAGGCTAAGCTACAAGAACATCAGACGAGCTGGCTTGTTTTCGATAAAGGGATGTGTGGTGTAACAAACAGTTCTCATCTCCTTTCATAGTTCTTGTAGTAAAACACACACACACACAGACACACATCTGTCCTGATGTGAGATGACATGGTGACGAGACAACGAATTAGGCCGACAAGACAGATGAAAGAACAATGGCTTTGGGATACATGAGTCATTCTGGCAAAGAGCCATATGAGTTTATACCAAGTTTAAGGATGAAGTTTCCAACGTGTTTGTTGAGTTGAATGTAACAGTTGATTATTGTGTATTTGAAAAACAACAAAAAATAAAAATAAAGCGGCACGTTCACGCTCGGGCCTTGATTTCGGGGTGAAAGGGTGTCGGAGCGTGTGCCTGACTCACTCTTCCTCATCCCAGCGAAGGGGTCCTTGGCGTCATACTGCATCCTCATCATCATGTCAGGCATGCTGAGGCCCTGCTGGTACGGAGCCGAGGGGGGCAGGGTGGGAGCCCGCTTCTGGAAGGCCGGGTCGCTCACCTCCGAGAAGGGGTCCTGTACACTTACACTGCTCCTGGACAAAGCAAGGAGGGTGGGGAAGAGAGAGAAAGACACACAGAAAATATGGGCATGATGTTCTCTGCAATGCGATGCTTCAAATTCTGGGAGACAATGTTTTCATTTTGTCATTTTAATCATTTCAATCAAACAACAAAACAAAATATATTGTACTAATAATAATAGCTGATTTTAACATACTGCTTAGTAGTTTAATCTATGACAAAACATCCTATTCTATGAGTTGACATTAATGTGTGCATGCAAAACCTTGAATTAATAAGTAACTATAACAGTGATGGAATAATAATAAGTACAATATTTGGAGAGTAGAGAGTAGCAGTATAAAGGAACATAAAATAGCAAGTGT